>MU182004.1:0-23928 GCA_016904865.1 Pissodes strobi | reverse complement strand
TGTATATATTTTGATATTGTTATTAACATAATTTGCATAAATATTTCTTTTATTTTCATTGATAATTAATATTTGATGGCATAACATATAGATATATTTTGATATTGTTATTAACATAATTTGCATAAATATTTCTTCTATTTTCATTGCTAATTAATATTTGATGGCATAACATATGGATATATTTTGATATTGTTATTAACATAATTTGCATAAATATTTCTTCTATTTTCATTGATCATTAATATTTGATGGCATAACACGTGGATATATTTTGATATTGTTATTGACATAATTTGCACAATTATTATTTCTTTTATTCTCATTGATAATTCATATTTGATGGTGTATATTTAATGAAATCGTTTTATGCTGTGAACAACACTGCTTTAAATGAAAACAAAAATGTATTGTTTCCTGTCTTTTCGCGCTGGAATTTTGGTTTTAGTATGACTGTGATTGCAAGTAAGAGCTTTTGTGAAATTACTAACATTTTCCTACCCTGACGGGAGAATATTCTAGTTATAAATGTAATGATCATTCTAGAGACATTGGCCTTAATTTCAACTTTAGCTGAGTAGCCTCCGTATCCCAGGACCTCAGTACCCTCCAGCGGCGTCTGGCTGACTAACACCCCTTTTCGGTAGTGTAGTGGTTAGCACATCCGTGTCTGGCACGCGGGAGACTCGGGTTCGATTCCCGACCGAAGAGCTATCTCTTCAGTTTTAAATGTTTTGTTATAAGTGTAGAACTACAAGTTGTGGTACGGGAGACAGTAATTCAATTAATTATAATACTAATAGATTATACAGCATAATTCGGTTTAGGAATTAAGATCGAGGGTTTCGTTGCCGTTCTCTTTCCCCTCATGAATTCCAGGCTGAGTCCGGCATGTTTTTCTTTAATAAATTAGGCGTATTAGGAATCTGTGGTTTCATTTACATGATGCACCTTTCCCTCAAGTTTCCCTAAATGTGTTCCGTTGAAGCGCATAATGAGTGAGTAAAATTGTGCAAGATATAATAATAACACAACGTAGGTATTGGCCCTCTTTTTAATCCATTTCTTTTTAATCTGGTTTGACGATCATTGCCAGGATAAGGGCAAAGCACAGTTTTGCTTGTCTGATTCAACTGTGTTGAATCGACCCGGGTACGTTATACTACAAAATATTGGATGCCTGAATTTTCTTTAAAATATTCGTGGACGAGAAGAAATTTTCTGATTTTACCTGAGTAGTATTCGGTAAGGAAGTTTCACACCAAAATATTGTATAGGTACTATTTGAACAGAATTATGTCATTTCATCAATCAAAGTCAAAAAATGTCCAGTGTAATTTCATGCAGGTTACCCTATAAAGAAGGAGAACAATTTACGGACATTTTTTAGGTTACTATAGTAACTAAAGAAAAGTCGAGCTTCTAATTGGTCAAGAAGTGTAAGTGTGAAATTTTCCCCGAAATAACAACAATTTTAGTTAAGTAAATTCTAAAAACTCGTATGATGTAGTGGGGCAAGACGGGGTACCACCCCATTTTGCCCCTTTCAACGAACCTCGTCTTGCACCGAAATGCAATTTTTAGGTTAGGCCATTTTTTTTTGTAAAAGTGTAGTGACAACTAGAAATATTTTTGAATAAATATTTTGAATTACTTACCGTTACTCGCCAATAAAAAGTCACAAAACAAGATAAATACTTTTAGAGTTCACACCGATTTGCAAGTTTGTATTTACTGACACCATTCGACATATCAGCGAGCGCTCAAACCAACAGCACATGTTCTGTAATGTTCGGTGAACATGATTTAAGACTCACCCGAGGCATGGCACTACTAGCTTTGCGGTAATAATCCACGTCTTGCCCCTGTACCCTGTCTTCCCCCGAGTTCCCCTAGTTACCAGCGAATTCAGAGAATATGTTAATGAAAATGCACAAATTCCACACCTAGAAAATGGAAATTTTGCAAAAACTTGGAGACGATGATCCCGGCAGCATAAGTCAGTTCTGCGAAACCATGACAGCGCAACACCCGAATTAATAAAAAAAAACATTCGCTTCAGTGACGGGTCTTCTTTTTTCCTAAATGGTCATGTGACTAACTGTAGCTACTGGAGAGACGCTAATCCACATCTTTTTACAGAGGGGCACACTCAATATCTCCAAAAACTCAATGTTTTAGCGGGAACACTGGGAGACAATATTATTATCATAAGTCCTTTTTTATTGAAGGAAATTTAACTGGCCAAGTTTATGCTGAAATCTTCAACCAAACTAAAGAGCCTTTGATTGTTCATGAATTTGAAAACCAAAGATAATCTAAATTTGAACGAAGATCTTTTAAACTTCCAGCAAGATGGTGCACCCCCATACCAGAGTCTATAGATATTTTCAATGTTAAAAATAATAACGCAAGAAATGCGACATTTTTTGTAATAATTATGACTGCACCAAATATTATTTTAGATGGATGAAATACAACTGTAGAAAGAAAATCTACAAGTAAACAAAATCTCCAGCACATGTCTCCCACCATTTTCCACATATTTTCCGCACTTCTCCAACACCTTCCACATCCCGTTCCCTCTCTTCTAGTGTCGGGTGAAAAACCTCGTAAACCTCATTTTTCGCGAATCCCCATAAGGTGTGATGTCCGGTGAACTGGCTGGCCAAGCAATGGGCCCATTATTGGAGATAATATTGTTACCAAAATTATTTCTAAGGACCTTCATCACCTCCCGGGTACTGTGGGCCAGACAGCCATCTTACTGGAACCACAAATCATGGATTTCATTTGGCGGAACTGCAATTCTAATTGCTGGTAAAATTTGTTCTTGCAAAAGTAGCAAATGCCTATTTCCACATAAATTTTCGCCAAAAATAAACGGTCCAATCAAAGGGTTGTCTTAAACACAAAAATAAAAGTCTTATTTTATTGTGAGTCGTAATTTAAAGCTACATTTTAAATTACCTATAATGCCACAAGAAACATTAAAGCCAAACCTTGTTTGTAGCCGTCTTTCTTCTAAATGATGTGGATTTTCTATACCTCAGCAATGATGATTGTGTTTGTTGAAAATTCCGCAATTTGTGAACCTGGTTTCATCTGTCCAGAGGACTTTGGATTGGTAATTGGGCGTCTGTTGACATTTGTTGATAAACCAAAACGTGATTCGTCTAATGAAATCATTTCCCTGAAGACCCTGGACAAAACGTGGTTTGTACGGATGAAAGCGGTGTTTTTTAAAACCCGATGCAAAGTTGATTTTGGAATAGATGTCTGTTCTTCCACTTTTCTCACCAATGTAGTGGGATCATTCCTGACGTTTTCTATTATAGTTGCGTCTCTTGCTTCACTATTTTTTGTATAAGTTTTGGGTTCCAGCTTCACAAAAGATCCATAAGCTAACAAGTTCGTAGCTAAAAATCTAAAATGTTTCTGGTTGGGTTGATACCTCTCCGGAAATTGTTCTTCGTATGTAGGTATGTGCTGCAGCTTCTGTATTTCTGTTAGCTTTAAAATAAAATTCTAGCATATCCAAGTTTTCTTCATTGGAATAATTAACAGCCATTGTAAATGCTTGAAATCAACGTAAAGGTCTCGTTAAACACTTTTTAAAAAGAGAAATAAAATACCCTTTTTAATGCCATTTACATTTTGAATTATAAGAAGCGTCATCATTTGATTCATAATGGCGGCTACTGTAAAAAAAAAAACAATAATTTTGGTTGTTAGAGCTTAAGGAACATAAAAACCTAGACTTGTGATACATCATTGAAAAATGCAAAAATCCAATATGGCGTCCGTATGAAAAACAAAAGTTTGTGTAAATATTTCGAAAACAAAATGAAGCTAGAAAAATATTTTGACTTGAATGAAATTCCTCTTATAATGTTGTCCTAATAATGTATTAATCATAAAAGCATACGAACAGTCGTTTACGACAGCTACGGGCAAAAGTTAAAAATGCACCATTTTCGTTTTTCTTAATTATCTCATAAACCATAAGAGAAAAATAAAATCTTAACGCAGATTTGAAATTTAAATTAAATTGCCTAAAACTTTCCCAATCTAACCAACGCTGTAGCTCTAATAGTTTCCGAGGTAGCAATGCATGTAAGCCAAATCTGAGACATACTGTATGTACCAGTACCCACTCCCCTTTTAGAACTAAATTTTCGCATAGATCCTACCCCGTTCGTCATCGCAGCTTAGTGGTGAAAATAATTGAACTATTGACTATATTTTATAAACCCAGTTTTAAAGCATTGAACTGCTGCCGCTCTTTATCTCTTGATTTTTACTGTAGTAGTGATAGTGGATATATTTCAGATTAGGCGAAGGCAAATTTCCTGCCACTACTTTGCAATCTGACACCAGTTTACAACTCTCTTCATCGAGAGTATGTAATTTCCATAAAAATATATAATATTCGTCATAATACTCTTCTTGTGCTGTTAGAAATGATTATGAGAGGTTGACCATTCAAAGCTCTTCTCGAATACGCCCATGTCCAAGCCGACAATAATAAAAATTTATGCACAAATAAAAAAGTTAAATAATTTGTCCATATCACGCCAAAATCGCAACTGTATAGTTTTGTCAGAAAGATATAAAATATCGGTTCCGTTTAGCAAGATAGCAAAGTAAATAATACATATTCCCAACAATAGAGAATTCTATAAATCACCGCGCCGCGATGCACCCTCAAACAAAACCAACAGATAGAATAATAAATAGCCAAACAAGACAGACAATTTACCGCCACATTACGACGTACAAAGCGATGGTTTTATTGTGTACCACATTTGTAATGAGCAACATCTGGTGGTAAAAAAGATGGTTTATGTGTTTAACAACGTTCGTCGGGGGATGGTCGTTTAGTGATCCCGAGAGGATATTCCCTTTAGGATTTACTCGTCCCTTATCGTGACTGTGTTGACATATTTTTAATTTTTTTTGCCAATCATAATAATTATCATATTATGCCATTCACAAGTCTGCTCCCCCTCCTCCCCTCTTCATCCGAGTATCTGGTAAGCGAAAAATACACAATAAAGATATTACTACTAGTACTACTATTGTCAAGCTACAACCTGGTAAGGAAACGGATGAGTGTTTCCAAGCAGTGTTGCCAGATGCATTCAATTAAAAATACCTAGACGTGAGGAAAAATGTCCCTGGAAAACCCTAGATTTTTAAACAAACACATACAAACACAAAATATAAACGTTTATTTAAATATACCTTTTACCTTTATTCAGATACATTTTCTCAAAAAAGTAAAAACAAGGCATAATAGTGATCAACCTAGTATAATAATAGTATAAAAATAGGTTTCTATATTAGCATAGGAAACACTACCCCGGTATAGTGGTATGGTATATAAATAATAAGTTTTAAATGTTAATATAGGTTCTTTAGATGTCATTAGTTGCTCAGTGCCGGTTTTACATGGGTGCTATTTGGTGCTGTAGCACCTGGCGGTAAATCGTAACAGGGCAGTGATACCTACATATACCTATAATATATTTTATATTACTCGCACTCCCACTTAGTCATAACTTATAGTTTTCCACAAATTTACTTTGTCCACTTTGCCTCCTTGACAATCAATCAATACTATATCGTATATTGTATCTGTGTAATATAAACAAATTATTCAGGGCCCAGACGCTAGAGGCGGACAAGTTAATCTACACAAAAATCTCGTGCTTGAAGCGGCCTCATTTGCCGAGATATTGGATTTTCTTGAAAATGACATTCTTTTAAAATTGTGGTTGGATATTTTACACCGAACTAATGATTTAAATAAGGCTTCTGCCATAAAAAATATGGATATAAGTAACACCACATCCAATCTTTTATCTTCATTGGCCTAGTACTTTCAATGTCTAATGAATAAGGAATGAGTTTGACCAATATGAAGCCAAAGGAATAACATTAAATGAAAGAGGCAATTAGGGAAACCAGATACGGAAGTTATTTTAAGTCCTAGAGTGACAATGAGGTCACAGATTTACCTTTCCATCCTTGATAATCTTCAAATAAAAATTAATCATAGATCAGAAGTGTATAAAACATGTTCAGAACTGTTCAAACAGCAATTAGCCATAGATCTGAAGAGTACAAAACATGTTCAGATCTGTTCGAATTTTTGTTTGATTTAAAAGTTAGGTAACGAAGCTATTGTAAAAAATACACAAAAGTTAAGACATGTTATACGGACGACTTAGATGAACATTTTCCAGAGGAGTGAGTTTTTAAACGAACTAAGTGATGAAATTAAAGTTAGCCCTCCCAAGGATTTAGTAAAATTATTGCATAAAAATAAACTAACATGTTCATTCCCAAACATAAATGTGCCTTCGATTTTTTTTATATAATAGTAACCAATGCTACTGATCGATCTTCGTAATCCAATTGCGCAAGAAAAACTAAATTATTTAGCCATACTATCAATAAATTCAGATATATTAAAAACCATAGACACTAGCCTGATAATACTAAATTTTTCAAATTTGAAAGCAAGGAAACGACTTCTATAGAACTTCACAAAACTCCTCTTTTACATTTGCAACGCGTTTTTTTTTTTAAGATTGAACCCCAAAATTTTTTTCCAATTAATTAAAAAAATTGAACCTAGCCCCGGAGAGTCGCGTTACAAAGCCCGGCCCCTGTCGTGGGGTCGTTTGAGCGCCACCCGTTCTAGCCAGCTAAACGGAAAAAGCTCGGCAGGTGTTGTACCGAGTGGCTAGATTCGCTCATAAAATTAACCGGTTCTTAATTTCAAACTATCAAAAAAAATAAAAGAGAATAATTATGGCACTATATTCAACTAACTTAACCTATCAAAAAAACACAATCTAAAAATTTAATGGACACTATATTTGCTACTAAATTCTTCTTTTTTTTTGCAAACGCAGCAACAATCTATCTGGAGAAAATGGTTATATTAAAAAAAGGTGGTTGAGTAGACAAAAGAATGTTAAATGACTTAAAGTAATTAATAAAATAAACTGAGTACAATATGAAGATTGTACGTACAGAGACCAATTCAGTTGGAAAACCTCAGTTCTATATGCCTTATCACTAAATGCACTAAACTACTTATCAAAGTGATCACTTGGCGCAGACTAAGCTTCTTACAACTAGGTATGCGTGCGCTAATAGCTGCACTGATGGTGATAATATGCCGCAATGAGCGGACACAATGATTAGATCAAAAAAACTTGAGAAGTTAATTAAAGCACCAGATCAGATTAAAAATATGGTTAGCTTGATTCATAGGATAAAAAGATAAAATTCAGAGCAGTTATATCTGCCGACTAATTAATGAAATGAAAAATTAATGAAAAGAATGAAGTTATCCAGCCAGCACTTATCTTTTAAAATGAGAAAACAAATCAAAGCAATTTGATTAACTGGTCCGATAAACCAGTGAATAAATGTAAATTAAATTAATTAAAATCAATGAGCTACCTCAATTCAATGTGTGATTTATATCAATAAAAGTAAGCGAAGATTAAACATAAGACACAATGAAACATAAAACATATACCCAAATCCCGTCGTCGAACTCTGTCGATGGCCTCTAGTGCGGGAACCACAGCAGTTCTTTAACAGAAGTTCTGGCCTAGCAGAAGAAGTTCTGACCCAGCAGAAGAAGTTCTGACCCCGCAGAAGAAGTTCTGGCCTAGCAAAAGAAGTTCTAGCCCAGCAGAAGAAATTGGTTCACCAGGTAAACTACTGGCCCAGCAGAAGGACCCTGAAATAATCCAGTACGCATTAAATGACGCCCCCTTACTTTAATAAAAAATCATAGACCCCCTTACTTTAATAAAAAATCATAGACCCCCTCCCTCTTTGCATAAATACATCTTCTTTATAAAACAAATTTTCCCAGACAAAAAACCCCATGGACTTACAGTGCAATAAAGCAAAGAAAAGAGATATTAAGGTTCCGGCAACTTGAATATAAAAAGATAGATATGAATCACCCCTAAAAGAATATATAACTTCCCCATATGATCAAAATTAAAGTTGCATTAAAATAAAAATTCGGATCAGGTAAAATGGAGTAGATAAGATAACACATGGGAAAAGCAAATGGCGTTATGTGCACAAAAAAATAAAAGGTAGATAAGCAGTCAATTTCATTAATTTAGGCAAAAATGGTAGCGATATTTACCTCAGATTCGGACTTGAGGGTGTATTAGAGGAGATTCGACGGTCTCGGTCTTATGGGACGAACGTGGAAGCCGCTATAAATAATGGAAATAAAAAAAAATTAGCAAAATGGCGGTCAAGTGCTTCATAGGCCACAGAAAAAGGAATCCAGAGAAAATGCTTACCTAGTACAGCTTGTAGAGCCCGAATAATCGGTCGTGTCAAAACACAAACAGAAACGCACAGCAAATCCCCTATCAAAGGGTTGTATTATACCACAATACTTAAAACGTGCAGTTTCTCGCTATACTGGCAAACGTTCCCCAGGCGAACAAAACTAGAAAAGACCTCGTTCCGTCGTCCGTCAATTTGCCTTAAATTAAATACTGCGAAACAAGTAGTAATGGGCTGAAAACTTCACGAGTGATTCGATACAAGGAATAATTCTAAGAAAATAAACGCCTTAATTCTCGCTTATTATCATGATAAATGACGGCGGAAGCCACGAATAGTGAGCTAAAATTACATTCTTCCAGAAAGGCTAGGAAATGCTCTGACAGAAATAATAAACCTTCAAAAATCTAAACCGAGAATGAAAAACGCGCGATACCTAGCCCATTCCTATTATTTCGCAAAAACCTTACAAAAAAACTGGTCCGCTGTACCGAACGAGAAATATATTTAAAGCAGAGGTCCAAAAACGATCTCCGGAACATCAACCTAGGGTTCTCAAAAGGTAATAGAATATTCAAACTGAAATTAAATTATGGTTCAATAAGTCAAATGCAACGTATTTGCAGGCTAACTGAATTCTTTAAAAATATAAATCGATTCGCTGGCTGTTTACGATAATATAATGCAAATCAAGCCAAGTTAACTTAATAATAAGGTACATACATCGCTTATCAACTAAAATAGATAATCACAATGGATTCTAAAAGCTAATACGAATATATAGCTAATCTATACTTAAAATATAGGTAATTTTACATTGAGAAAAGAGGCAATTTCAAGCGAATTATTAAATTCAGAATTAATTAACCGATGAGTGCAAAATACAGCATAGGTTTTTCCCTAAATGCGGCATATAAATGAAATTTTAAAATTGGCAAAATCGAACTGTTACACATTTTTGACCATAGGTTACATTTTTTCATTATGTTTTAATTTTGAAACTTTTATAATGTATTACTGAACATGACAAAATTTTGCAGATGGGCAGAATTATTTTTTGTTATTAGTCTGCTTTTTGTTATCTTTTGTGTGTATTTTATTAGTTTTACCTTTTTGACTCTTTTATTATTTATTAATATGTTGTAATGTTATAAAAAATATAATAAATAATTTTGGATTTAAGATGTTTTTAAAACACTAATTTGATTTTATAAATTACTAATACGTAGGGGGTAGGGGCGCCGGCTACAATTAGCACCGGGCGCAAAAGTACCATAAACCGGCACTGTAGTTGCTAATAATCATTTGTGACCTAAAATTTCGCGAATCTCGTCTCGATGGACTACAGTGACAGTGATTAGAGAATAGGCTTATTGAATCGACGCATAAATTCGGTAATTCCCTGGTTTCAAATAAAAACCAGTGCAGCCAAATTAATTTGTATTTAGGAAAGCAGCACAAAGTATGGACATTAGAATCGTGTATTTGAATTTAGGAAAGAAACACAAAGTATGGACATTATTTTTCAATTATAAAAACATAAAATATATTTTATTAAGGAATGATAAAATGTCCCTTAAACATCCCTATATCCCTAGTAAAAATATTTTTTGTTAATGGTCCCTAGAACTAGGGACAAATCTCTAGATCTGGCATCACTGTCTCCAAGCTAGGCATCGGTTATGAAGCTGCGTAACTTATAGTTGCGAGACACAAGAAATTCTTTTAAAAACAGTTTTATTTTAGAAGTACAAATAGGATTTAATCATTAACAGTAAGAACTGTGACAAACGAATGAATTAATATTTTATGTCTTAAAGCTATTAATGTCTTCTTGTTTGGCGATAACGGGGGGTTGTTTGTTCGATCATGATCATGGCACCCAATTTATCAGATGTGTGTACGGTCAAGGTTCAGGATACATAATAATTCCCCCATCCTTAGAGGAAAACGTTGTTGACTATGCGCGATGTTTTGCAGTTTCTTACAGGGAGCAAATTCTTCCATTTTCTCCATGCTGCTATGATGCATATCCCAATGCATAAAATTATCGTTCATAGAAGCATATGGGAGGTTGTTTGTGCAGCGGTCTCCATTAGTACTAGATCTAAGGGTTGAAACGTGTCTTCTTCTATACTTTTCGGTCGTTTGAGATGCAGTGTTTTGAAGTTCACATGAAGGCTGCTGTTTATAGTACGGGAGGCCACGACCAAAACCCTTGATTATCACTATCCGTTTAAAACCATAAGAAATAGATAAAACATACTAAACCATGAATTTTTGCCTTATCAACTAGTATCCGGAAACGGTGCGTTTTAGTGGGGCGCCGTTTCTGCTTTGCAAAAAACTATGATAACAAAAATTTATTGCTATCCGTCTGGTTATTGGATAAATCAATTAACATAAGTTCATATTGTAATAAAAATTTTTATATCAGACATCTGCGGTGTTGCATTTTTGTAATATGATGTCCAAAAGTTGTATAGACATCTAACCTTATAAATTTATCGCTGTCCGATTGAAATAATTTTTAACATACTTGTTTGAGTGACTTTATAACAAAAATAATGATTTCAGACACTTTCAGTGGTGCGAAAGCAAAGAAAAGTATTTAATAAAATTTTTGACGGACCTGTCTCACAGCCGGTGATGCTGGTAGAATTTGTCGCTTTCGCGCAAACGCCAGTGTGTCAGCTGTTTATTTTACAGTTCGACAGCGAGATAACCATGTCCTTTGGCATTGTAGTAATTAAAAACAATTTTCAATGTTTCCTGCTCAATTATGGTCAACAAAAGTTTGTCTGATTAGCAGCGGGCACAGGTTAATGTATCTGATATTAGCATTTTTGTCATGCAGGATCGTCTTTCTACCATATATATCTGATTTCAGATAAATCGCGATAAGTTTCCCCTCCCCCAAAATTTTACATGTTACGCCCTCTCAAAAAATGAAACGCACCGGAACATATTTCTGATAATGATTTTTTAAGTATCAACTCGCCACAATTAACGAAAGAAGATAGTTTTCAGACAGACAGCAAAAAGTTTTTTTTCGTTCGTCATTTTTATTTCTTTTTTAAATTACTCTATGTACATGCACCACTATTTTTTTCTGATATCCAAAAAAACATATTATTTACACTATTATTTAACAGCATATCGAAAAGCAGACAGTTTGCTATGAGTTTTTAGGGTCCGAATTGATAACAACTTTAAAAATTAATTAAGGGCATAAGCACCACGCGAAATGTCTGAAAATACCAGTTTTAGAATCAAAATAATATAATCACCAAAGCCACAAAGAAGTTTGCGGATAGCGATTGTCGAAAAATCTTGGTCGTGGCCTCCCGTACTATTAGTACAGTCACGGTATAAGTAAAGTAAATATACGGTAGGTTCACTGGAGACAAATTTCCAATTTCGCCGACAGTGTTTGGTCACAGATTATTCTGTGGTTTGGTGTCGGAGCGAATCCGGATCAATCTGGTTCGTGACTTGCGGTGGCTTGGCTACGAGGGACAGTCTACAGTCAGTGTGCAAACGCCCAGAGATTGTGTTCTGTCGGGTCGCGTTGAAATAATAATCAAGGAAATAATTTTACATCAGCGAATACTTTTTGAATCTCTTCCGACATACTGCTCGCTGATTTATACCGTGCTGCAGGTGTGCGGCGGCTTTTGCGTTGATGCAAAAACATCAAAACGATTTTGCTGAGTGACTGTACTCGATTTTATTTGTACTCTGGTATAGTTAGATTACTAGAAATCTGTTGGGTTTCTAGCCAAGTGCTCTCTGGGTTGAATTTTCTTCCTTCAATAATTAATTCACAAGTAGTGAGTCCCAGTTACAACCTTGTATTTCTTCTCGCAGTAGTTGTTGACAGTTTTCGTATATCTCTCTTCTGTCTCGTGCAAATCAAGAGATTCCTCTTTTCGGTTAATTGATATGTTGGTAGTTGTTTGATGCGGTGGCTGCAGTGCATCTGGTATGCAAAGTGCAATTAGTTGATGTCTTGGCATATCCAACGGGACAGCGTCGGCTTGCAATTAGCGTACCAAGTGTGATTACAATAGAAATGGCTCGATACTAGAAGTAATTGGTTCGATTCAGTGGGTATCGAGTAGATAAATGGATAGGTTACAATAACTTGGACTAAAAATAGGTACTTTAATTATTACGATTACCATTTCGTTATAAATCATAAATCCGGTAGAGCAGAAGGCAATTAAGTCGGATAAATGCCGTATAGGAAAAGGTTCCTTAGAGATGTAGTTAAAATGTAAATATTGCCAGATATCATGCACTTCGTTTAGTGAAAAGAGTTCTATATTTAAGGTATTCGAGTGTGCGAAGGAAATAGTTTTTCCCACGTTTTTAGCATAACATTTAGTTTGTTTATTTGTAATAGTATATTTCATTACCAGTCCAGAAACTAGGCTTTTCCGGTGCGCGCACGACAGTTTCTGGTGTGAGGCGTAGCCGAACACCGGAAGTCGTGCAAGCACAGGAAAAGCTGTTTCTGGACGTGTAATGAACGATATTTTTCATAATACCTCTCTGAAATCAAGACATAAACATAAAATTATTATAATTTTACGTATCCAAAATCATGTCATAATACATTTTGTATTCAAATGAAAGCAAACGTCAAACTTGCAAGACAAGCAAGACAGGTAATTATCTAATATTCATCAAGCGTTGCTATGGAAATGTGTTTGTATGCTTTGTTGTAATTGAATAGGCAGCTAATTTTGAAGTATTTGTGACAAGTAATGTCAGAATAAATAAAATGATTTTACTTAAAATTAGACTATTGACGCTAAAATGTACTAGATTAATCTTGTAGACTGCATCGCTGTATAATTTTAACCCAATTTATTCTACTTTATGCTTATTCTGTGACTATAAATAACTGCAAATTTAGCACTTAAAATCAGGGAGCGGGAAAACTTTTCCCGTTCCCTAATTAGGGACCGGGAAAGTTTTTCCCGTGCCCGGACCGAAAAGACTTACTTTCTTTGCTCTACAGAGACGTCAAAAATGATAGTTTTCAGAGAGGTATTATGAAAAAGATGGTTCTGAATTAGAAGATGTATATCTAAAGCTTCTTTGAAATCAGATATTTTCTTTTGAATTTTCTTAGAGTTTCCATGTAGGTATTAATTTAATGATATTCGAATTTATTTGCAGTGTTTCCAGCGAAACTACTTAATTCGTTAGGGTAAGAACACCTAAGAGTACGCAGTTCCCAAGAGTACGCAACGTTACTATTTACTACTTTTAAAAATCCCTGACCGGAACAACAGTCACTGCTAAACTTGCTTTAGGCAAAGGAATGTGCGTGTCAAATAGTACCGTGTTATTTCAAAAATAAAGGAATCTAAACGTAAGTAAATGATACGTAGTTAATATTATAATTATTGTCGACTACTTCGTAAGCAATAGCATGTTCAGTTAAAATTTCCTGAAAATAACAGACCATCCAAATAAAACTTCATATATTAGGTTATGTGTTACCATAGAAAGATTTTGCAAATATAGTTGCCTATCCTAGGGGTGTTTTAAATTTCGTTATTTAATTCATGTTCTCAAGAGTGCGCAGCCAAAGAGTACGCGCGTACTCTTTGCAACCGCCCGCGTACTCTTCAATGCCGAAATAAATTTTGCGTTTGATTTTAGATTTTATAGAAAAACAATGAATCAATACGTGAGAAAAAGCAATAGAGAGTTAAAATTTACACAGGAGTTATTAAATGAGGTGCGCACAAGAATAGAAGGAAGGAGAAAGTAAGCGCTCTGTTGCTGAGTCACAGGGGGTGAATGAATGTAGTTTACGAAAACGACTCCGAGAGGTAAAGCAATTTTGACCTCCTTTTTCCTTAAATACTAAAAAATATTTTCTGTAGGGACACGTGTCACTTTCATTGGGAAGATTTAAACCTGTATTTACCAAGGACCAATAAAGAGAATTGCAGAGCATATAAAAGAACTGGAAACAAGATTCTATGGACTTGGAAGAAAGGAAGTAATGTCTCTTACATATCAATATGCGGAAATGAACAACATTCCTCATAGATTTAGCCATGAAACAAGAATGGCTGGGAGGCACTGGGTAGCTAGTTTTTCATCTTCACAAAATCTTTCGCTCAGAATGCCTGAAAAATGTAGTTAAGCTAGGGCCGGGCGAGTAGATTTAATAGAACGCAGGCTTATCGAATGACGCTAATGGTTTTTTTAAAAGATTTTAAATTGTCGCTACATTCTAGAAAAAGCCAACTAGATATTTCAAGGGCTATATTTGTTTTACCTCCTAAGGATCTTGGGGGAAAACTAACATTGAGTCTATTTTATATTATACACCATTAAAATATAAAAAATGCCCCCTTCGCATCGATTTTTCATTTATTTGGCATCGAACAAATGGCATATTTACACTGAAAAATGCACGGAGGGTGACTCGTTTTATTTTACAGTAATTTATCTTAAGGTCGCAACAATGGGCTGTCATAATATGGGGATGATATGACACCTCGGACCCTAAATACTGTGGGTTATATTCCGATAGCGCTGAGCACACGAGCGTAAGATTATTGCCAAATTTGCGTTTTATTGAATCGTATATATGAATGACAGACGCGCTAGTTATACTGGGAAAATACATTTTCATTTCATTTTCTCATCATGAACATCTCAGATAATGTTATCTTTGCAGATTTGCGGATCCCTTTAACTCTTAATAAGAATATCAGTTTTATGCATTTTAATACTCTTGTTCGGTATTACTAATCAAATCTTAGATTGAGGATTTTAAAAATTAGTAATTTTTAGTTATAATCTATTAATAACAATAACTATGGTTCATATCGAGTGATAAAAAGTTATATCTTTCTGACCTTTGAAGTAAATAGTAAATTGTTTAAGGAGTGACAAAATAGTATTTTCGACGAGTAAAACACTATACATTAAGCGTTAAAAAAATACAAAATATTAATTTTTTAATTTTGCTTTCGATTAACATATTGATTGATATTAGAACATATTATTTAAAATGATCGGGGTATAGGAAACTTCTTCTATTGAGGTAGATGACGAAATGTCTGCTTTGGTATTTCTTAATGAACTTTTAGATGTAGATGGGTTAGGTAATGACATGGTAGGAGTCGAATTTTGAAAATATTGTAAGATTTTAGATCGTATTTGTGATTTCACAGGAGAAGATTAGTCAACATATCCTTCAGCTACGCTGCTAGATTTCCAACGACCGTGTTTCTTTAATTGAAATAAATCACCTCCTGCATCGATTAATAGTGTTGCAGAACTTCTCAGTGGCGGCTCGTGACAGTTTAGTGAGGTAGCGCCAAATCTTGATCTAATATTATCATTTCAAATGTTAAAAAAGTTTTAAATCTAGGGGAATTAAAAACTTACCAAAACTGTGTGGAGATATCAATATTTCAGGTCACGGCCAAAATACAATTTTTCCGATCAATTTCTAATATGATCTTTAAGGGTTTTGTCTAATTCTGAGCTTAAATTTATTAATTCCCGAAATATGCCTTTATTTTGTGAGGTCTCTTTTTCATCATGGCATCTGAGGTCTAACTCAAGTGCACCACGAAAACGAACGCAGTTTATAATTTGATTTAACACATATTTATTTTTATCAACTTGCTTGTTTTGTTCAATTAGTTGGTTATGATATACAGAGTTTAACTGAGTTTTAATATTAATTTTACCAACGCATGGAAAAATTCAAAATATTGTTCATGTGTACCTTTGATTTTTCCCAGACATGGAAAAATCATCTGTTCCTTTTTGAGAGCAAGTTTCCTCTCCTCCAAATAAAACACACATAAAACAAATAGTCGCATAGATTCATAACACCCCCACACCCAAATATTTTTTGCATAAATATTTCGTTTAAATTTACGCGAACGCACTTTTTGCCCACCTTGAGTTTTTTCAATGTTTAAATTGGGCAACGGTTGTCCTAACTCCTTAATTTCAAATTATTGTTCCAAAAATGCATTATTTAAAATTTAAAAACTAATTGTATTCATTATTTTTAATAGAAAAAAAAAGAGTCCGATTTGTCCGATAAAACACCAAAAAGTCCGAAAGCGCCAGCCCACGACTGTAAGAACAAATTAATACTTTGTCGTACCGATATCGATAATAGCCATAAACCCATAATAACCCCAAGAATGATAAACTATTCTTAAAGTTCTTGTAATAACCCGTCAACCCCTAACGTAATTATTAATGCCACAGTTTTGCCAGTCAAAACAATAACACGTGCGTTTTGTTATGAAAGATTCTTATTGGTTGGGAGCCTGGCCCAAAATTATTTAATTTGCCGTAGCTTTACCACATTATTTTCAAGGCCATTTCCTATCGTTATTCGATGTACGCGCATAGATACTGGGCCTGGCGCGACAACTACGTGTCTGATTTCAATTGCTCTGATTGAGCATAATCGAATATTTCGGGTATTGCGACTTGCGACCGGCTGCGTTCCATTTTATTTTTGTTTGCTCTAAATGTTATATCCAAAAAAATATACACATTTTTTGTTGGCACTGAAAATAAGTGATCAGATTATCAGTTTTAAATTTGAATTGGTAGGGCCATGGCACCGTGGCTCTACCCCAAGAACCGCCACTGGAACTTCTTCGGAAGCAGTGTCCAGTCAATACCTCGTTATTGGTCCAGTATAATCTTGCGGATAAGCTAAATTTAGGTAGTGAGCTACGTGCAGTGAGAACTTACTGAATTTATTGACACCCATGAACTGTTGGTTCATTTACCACGTTGATAGTTTGGGTTACACACGAAAAACCTGGAATTAATTTGATTCATCCCTGACGAACGAAAGTTGATATATTTTTTGGAAAGTTCATAGAAAAGTCCGAATATAATATGAACAGATCGTGAAACTTTTGTTTTAGTATTAGGTATTTCAACTACAAGAATGTTTCCAGTGTCTAATACCATTTGTGACTAAATCATTTAGTTCATGACAACTACAAGCACAGGAAATGTGCTTGCAGTTGTCGAAAATGTTTGGGACATTAAAGCAGTTTGAAAAATTTGGTAACATGTAAACACATGGTCGGTCTTTTCTCGTAAGGGCGTATCTCAGAACATTTGAAAATTGAGTTAAGACCGTCAATAGCCTCATATTTAAAAAAAATATATTCCAACTAGAAAACTAAAAGATGGTTGCAATACAAATACCTGCAATAAGTTTGGAAAGAAATGTATTTTATTTATCTATTTAGATGGATTTGATTTCTTCGTGTTCAGGAGTTACTTACTCCTGTGACTAGACAAAAAGAGCACCAATATTTTATTAAATCTCTGGCCAAGGGCGTATATAAAAAATTTTCCAGGGGGCGGGGGCCAATTATTGTCACTAAAAATTCGATAGTAAAACATTCACAACACAACTCTTCAAATGCATAGAATAATAAGAAAAATATAGGTAACAAAGTTTAACTTTCAAAACTATAAAGCAAATGGTACTAAAACTAAATTAAAATGTTAACTAAATCGAAAAAAATTTTGTTGACACTAACAAAAAAATCACAACATAAAACATTAGATACTCTCTTTGGTAGAAAAAAGCTCGAGACTCGCTCGAGATAGTTATATAGATACTCATAATTATTTAAATATAAGAACTACAACTACAGATGTATAGAAGGTAACGTAAAACATTAATTTTAAAAATAGCCACTTTACATAAACATACAGTTGTGATTTAGTTACATAAGAACAAAGAAAGGGCCCGCTTTTTTACAAAAAAAAAACACTACCTATTTATTTAAATAGAAATTTGTAGATAGCATTCGTACTTATAAGTAAGTATTTGTATCCAATCGGGGAGAAGCAGTAAGATATTCAATCACAACATTCACAACACAGCATGCAGGACCCCGGGTTGGAGTGTTGAAAATGTTCGAATAATGGAATGTGGATCGGTCTCCCTAGACGTGATCCGGTCGGCTAGGTGACGCGACGTGCTTAGTAGTGACACAGCCGACTTCAAGTCCAGCCGCGAAGTGACATGTGGCAACGACGCTTTAGTGTGGAGATGAAGATATATCTCGGCGCGGCGAAAGCGATCAGCGGACGTTTTCTATTTGTTTTTGAGAACGTTTTAGTGTTTTTTTTTGCGCTGTGGCGGCTATTTGTATTGAAAAAACTATAAATCACTAAGTAACAAATAAGTAGTTTTGTTTTGGCTCACAAAAACAAGTTAATTATTATTAAAAATAAAACAATCTGATCATATTATATAGAGTAGAAACAAGGCCTAAAAATACGCTTTCCATGTGTGTTTCTTTAAAACTAAAAATCGCACCTACTTCAGTTCCTACGGAAGTATAACAGTTTAAAAACTAAAAATTAATACATACTTTTTATATTTTCAAAGTGTCATTAATATATTTTTTTAAATAGCAGTTTATTTTTGCATGTAAAAATGTATATAATCTTTGATGAGTTTTTAACTTATAAGTTAAATTTGTTTTTGTATTTCTCATCTCTAAACACTGTTGCCATCAGATCATGCATGGACTTATATTGCATATAATTTTAATGTTCATTATAAAGTCTAGAGTTCACTTTATATATAACTAGGTATTTCTATGAATTTGGGCGATTATGTTGACATTCTTAAATATTCCCAGTGACTTGATCAATTCAAATTCATATCATATTTAAGTGAAATGCTTTATTAGATGAATGAATAAATGTAGAAAGAGTACCGCTTACCACCTTTCCAAACTAATACTGCTTGCCTTTACTTTTACAAACCACTATATATATTTTTCACCAATTTTAAATCTAATTCACTTACATATATCTATCTAATCGGCTATAAGCTAAAATAAACAACACTATCAATAAAATTGAACTGGACATCTCTGCCGCCATTAGACAAACGTAAACGACACACGGCTACACGGCTTGACCTTGACTATTTACCACTTTTTTTATTGATATTACGGATAATCTGCACCAAAAATAGTAACCAACACTTCGTAGAGGTTCTGGGCAATCACTTCACCAAAGGTTTTTGTAAAATATCAACGAAAACCCGGTAAAAATGCACCGAAGCAGCGTTGCCGGTGTTTGTACTTCGCGGCTAGGGGTAAAGGTGACTGTGGTAGTGACAACGATATCGATTATTTTTTGTATTCGATACTTTTGTCTCCATGCGTATAACAAATAATGCAAAATGAAACTACAAGGTAGCGGTAGAAAATATAAAATCGAATTTTATCTTCTCATAGTTTGTAATATGCTCTGGCTATAAGTTTTGTTAGTCATATACATTATTTATGTGAATTTCCAGGCCAAGCCCCCCAACCCCCCCTCCCCCACCATATATACGCCCTTGTCTCTGGCTCATCTTGATGACTAATACTATTAGTACCTTAGTTTTTATGTTTTTTCAACTAAATATTCTTATTTTATGAAAGTTACAATTTTTATTTTATTTTATAAAATAAAGGTAAAAAATTAAATCTGATAGAAATTATGGAAATCAATAAATATAAAAAATTGAATATATTACTTAACGAACAAACTGATTTTGGGTTTTCTCCGTTATTAAACCTTTCCTAGAAATTGTTAACTTGTTTCCTTTGCTAGTCATAAAGCGCCTGGGTCAAGATTATTTTTTGTAATTTACCTGCAACAGCTGAACTATATAATTTTAGCATATTTTAGTGTAACTATTCACATTTGAAAAAGACGTTACCGTCGAAACACGTGTCATGTTTAAATAAAGTTAGTGGAAATCTTTAAGTGGTTTACTTATTTAAGTGGTTCTTAGTTATGGATCTCCATCAAGTAAAGGCTAAATCGATTAAATTCTTAAAATGTTTTTTTTTTGCTACTTTTAATCACTAAACACTGTTTTATTGACAAATTCTCTAAGCCCTACAATGTTATTTGCGACATAAAAAAAATCACAAAGCTATAAAAATAAATTACAGGACTTATCACAATGAAAAAGCGTAAAATATTTAAAATCGCTTTCCTGAAAAATCATTAAAATTGAGATACGCCCTTACGTGAAGGAACCGATGCGCGACGACATGTTTGCTTAAATCATAATAAAAATATTTCACCTTGATCATTAAATATTTGTTGTCTGGTGAATTTAAAAAAAATATATTTATATCGGTGACAAAGAGGATTTTTCATTTCTTGAATTTGAATCCATCAGATTTTCACTTTAAAAGAGCACGCAGCTTGGGAAGCTTGCTAATATCTATGCCATTTTTATCTGATAATGTGGTCCTTAGCATTGAATAGATTAGCCGTAAGGTGGGTGGTTTAAAAATTTTCGCCAAATGTTCAAGATAGGCAAGTAACACCTTTTCTGAATTGGAATTCACTTGGTTTGTAGTTTTCAAAACCATAACTTTTGTATAAATTTCTTCATACCAGTCTTAGGATTTGGTCGGTAATAATTCAGTGTAAGTCTTCTCAGCTATATTGGTGATTTCCGGAGGGGTACTGGTGTGATAACCTCTCAAAAACTTTAAAGGTGATTATTATTTGTCCTTCACTTCATAACAACTCAGACTAATATGCCATTTATATATGTTAAATTATAATAACTTTCTTTTGTTACTATTGAGGAAAGTTAATGTTATGGGATATTCTATCACTGGTGACGGAAACGAAGCTTTCGATGAAGGTAAAATGTGACGAAAGTTGTCTTTTTTTGTATTGTCATAGAAAAACTGTATTTTAAACACATCTTTTACAAGGATAGAAAATTATCATTATTAAAGACCGGATTTTATGCATTTTGTAGACATATGCATTTATGCATATTTTTGTGTTTTTGAAGGAGAAATGCATATTTTTTGTGGTCCCCCACCGCCGCGCCGCGCCGCCTGAACGGTGTGGCGCTTCTTCACCTAAACTCGATTTAGATTGGGGTTTCCCTAAAAGGACAATAAATAGGTTAATAAGGTGAGAAAGTACGTAAAGTAATAAACTATTCTTCCATTGAGAAATTGCATTAGCATGTGCGTTTTTTTGGCCAGATATTTTAACTAATATTTACCTATGCTCCTTATACCTTCTATAAATTATTTATTTGTTCACGTTTGTTACAGTTTATCAGTATTATTGACGTTGTCCTTTGTCGAAGCCGCAGTTATTATTGTACGCCCAAACAAAGTAAAAGTAAAAACGAAAGTGGTGACTATATTGACAATACGATGTACTTCGTGGATTAAGCCTTATCCAGAACTTGATTTGGATCGCGATCATGTTATTTGCAAGTCTTGTTCAAAAGTTGTTTCGTGTTCGAAGAAATTCCAAATAGATCGAAGCATTAAGACGCCGTCTCACATTACTAAGGTTAACAAGATGAAGTCCGATCGCATTCAGTCAACAGCGTTGAAGCAGTCTATTAAGACTTTTAAAAACGAAAACCATGGCCAGTCAGAATTTAACGAAGATTTATGTAAAATGTTTTTGGCTGCTAATATTCCTTTAAAGAAGCTGACCAACCCACAAGTGTGCAAAAATATTCAAATTTTAATGCACCAGATGAATCAACATTAAGAAAAAACGTCGTTGGAAAGGTGTGTAGTACCGTGCTAGATGAAATAAAGAACCAAATTACAGGTAACTATATGTATATATTGCCGTCGACGAAACAACTGATTCGTGTGGTCGTTACATAGTTAATCGTCGGAAACTCACAGAAGAAGAACCTGGAAAGGCTTACCGCATAGCTGTAAAAGGACTGGCTAGAAAAGCAATCATACAGTTAGCAGTTTTTTCAAGAAACATTAACACTTTTTTTTTTGCCGAATTCAGTTCCTGTAGATAAAATTCTCATCCTGTTGTCCGATGCTGCGCCTTAGGGTAAAGGGAAGACAGACTTTAAAAATTTTATGAAAACTTAATTCATGTAACTTGACTAGCTGACGGATTAAATAGGGTTGCGGATATTATTAGAGCTTCCTTCCCGTTGGTCAATAACCTAATAGCAAATATTAAAAAAATATTCCTAAAGGCCCCATTAAGAGTGCAGTTTTACAAGGCGAATTTGCCCAGAGTACCATTACCACCTGAATCTGTCGTGACCAGATGGGCTACCTGAATTCGTGCGGCAATATTAAATGCAGATAACTTCTAAAAATTGAAAGACTTAATTTCACAAATATCTGATGATTCACAGTGCATCCAAAAGTGTAGAGAAATATTCCAAAATGTTAAAGTGGAACAAAAATTAACGTATATTATACATAGTTACAATGTATTTCTAGCAGATAAAATTTTGCAACTAGGAAAATCCTGTACAAGTCTACCAGAGTCGATGAATATAATAGAAACTGTACAAAATTGCAAACAAATACGAAGTGGGGCAGGACAAACAGTAGTGGCAACATTAGAAAGTTTAATAAAAAATAAAACACAAGCTTTAAGGTTTCAAGACAGGTCATAAACATGATGTCAGGGAAAACTAAATAATTTGGCTATTAAACCTGCCTTAGTTCCAAAATTTAAATTTTGCTCTATAACTTCAGTGGATGTAAAGAGATAATGTTTTTTTTTGTATTAATATGTCCTGAGTGACAGACGCCACAAGTTTTTAGTTCAAAACCTTGAAGCACACTAACTCGTGCGCTTTATAATTTTTCAAATAAATATTAATGTAAGTTTGATATAAATTGATATTTGGAAAATCGTATTTGTGATATAAAAAAATATATACAAGTATTACAAGTATATCAATTCATTGAAAATTTAATATAAAAAATCAAACTTTAGTTGTTTTATTATTGCATATTTTTTTTGCATATATCCTGCATACATTTAAAAACAGTGCATATATATGCGCATATTCTTAAGGTTTATGGTTGCATATCATCTGGTCTTTAATTATTATAATATTACCAAAACAAGCTAATTTAGGTACTATGCCAATATATATTCTATGCAAGCTCCACGAAAAGTAAGGGCACGTAAAGTTATTCTTTCATGCATAAAAACATAAGTTTGGGTTAGTTCTTCCACTTAACAGGATTGAAAACTAATCAGGTTTTTATATTTGGACAGAAGCAATAAATCCTGCGCCTGTGAAGCGTACCTTAAAAAGAGCAAAATCGGAAAAATAAGTAAGTTATTAGTAATTTAAAGGTATCCCAAGGGGCGGATGTTACATCTTTACGGGACCTTATAGATCAAAAATCTTCAAAGATTTCGGCACATATTTATTTTTTACATTGGATGTTCTGTAGCGGAGTTCAGGATTCGATTGGCTCCTTGGTTATAGTGAAAACAGATAGACAAACATATATAACGATCCTGTAAGAGCCATACCTAAAAAGTTGCCAGGCCACCTTAAAATGCAGGAAAAATATATAAAACTAACAGAAAAGAAATAATATCTCTTCGATGTGACAGCGCTAGCATCAGCAGGTGGGAGCTTACAGTAAGCTTTACCAGGTGATACAGTAATGCACCTGGTTTCTAAATTCTATCGTCTTGTTGTGGATTAGAATCTCTATTCCTGCAGCCGTCTGGGATAAAGCGAACTTC
>MU182003.1:727139-755246 GCA_016904865.1 Pissodes strobi | reverse complement strand
AGTTTCGCTTTTCCTCCGCCGGAGCTTTACTTTTCACTTTTCCGCCGGCGGAGGTATAAGTGTTGTCATAACAACATAGATACAATACAATTTATCACTCAATTTGTGATTGCATTTCTAAAAATCACTAATTTAGGAACAAATTAGTTATTATTTAATTGAACTTACTCAATAACTCCTTATCAATACGGAATTAAAACGCAATCGGAGACGCAATCTTAAAATAATAATTATTGTTGACAGTGTCCACTGACAGCTATATGTTACATTACTATAGCAACAACCTGTGCCTATTCACCGACACCGGTCTAAGTCGCCTTGCGAACCTACTTATCTTTAATAATAATTAGATATTATTACTATTAAAAAGAGATCTTTTTGCATTAATTTGTCGACATTTGAAGAAAAAACAGCATATTTTATTTGGAGGAAAAGTTACTTTTCATGGCTTGCTCTCTATTACCAGCCTCACTCCGTTCGGCTGTTAAACACGAGCGCGCCATGAAAAGTATCACTTTTCCTCCATATAAAATAATATACTATTAAGATTCAATGATAAAATGGTCTTAGTTTAGGAATAATCTGTTTCCCGTTACCCCTCTAATAACTAATAATTTAATTATTTTCAAATATTAAAATCAAAGCTTCATAAAACAAGAACAAGAATCTCGCCACCTGCACATTGCCCGTAATGCCCGTTAACTTCACTATCGAATAGAGCAGAGGTGAACCCACATGAAAATGTCTATTTCTTTTCGCGTACTCGCCGATAGCAGTGGCAATTTCATTATCATTTGTGTAGACCTTTACGGAAGAGATATCGCTCGAGAGTCGTCGAGTCATCAAAAGTATAAGCGCAACTAGTTGGTTGCCATGACAACGATGACGTCGTAATGGTCGTACATTTGTTTCGTTTGCAATGATTGGAAGAGCTGGCGTGTAGCACTTCCATTCTCAGATTAACGCGAAAGCACGTTGTTTGGTTTATTGCGAGTTTATTAGGGGGACATTCCGCCGTGAATTCTTGGAATTATTTTTTATTTGCATTCAACGGTTGATCCATTATAGTATTATACAAGAGATATTTTCTATATATTCTAGTTTTAATGTGTTATTCGTAGGCATTTGTATTAGCAACAAAATGATTTGTTGCTAATACAATATGAATATATTTTATTTTTTGATGATTTACATAAAAAATACCGGTAATAATTATTAACAAATTTTGGCAGTTTGGGCGTGGACCCCAAAAATTTTCGCCGTTCCTTCTGTCGATATCGGAAGCTCTTCCCCACTTTTCAAAGCCGCGAGCCGCCACTGAAAAGAACCGAAACTAACCCAAACTAATTCAAATTAATTAAAATGATTTCGCCCAAGCTTGCGCAAAATAACACAAATCAATACTAACCCAAACTATCCCAAACATAAAAATGAAAAGTACTACTGATGAAAAAGTAAAAGAATAATACAGAATTTCTGAGGTATACCAAGACTAAGACTTATCTTTGCTAGCAGTCGTGTAGTAACTAGGTATTGTAGGAAACTGGAACCTTAGAGGAACTGTTGAGCTCTTTAAAAACAGAAACTAGTTTGGCTGCTTTATCGTTGCCCAATCTATTTCACAATTTTGAGAGGACTAAAATATGACGAAAAAAGTCGTCCAATATTGGCTGATGAAGAAACCGCTGTATATAGCTGTTGCACAGTTGAATAACAATAGGGTCTAAACATTTTATAGATCTCCACCATGCTAGTGGTGTAACTTTCTCCTTCAGTTGCATAGAAAACAGGTATTGTTTAAATAGGGGACACTTCGCGTGAAAATTGATTATGGTCGGCATTGCCTCTGGATAGTAACTTTCAGAGTACTCCATTGCAATGTCTATTTGAGGCTGAGCAAGATTCTCGCCTATGAACCGATGATCGAGTAAATTTGCAAGGTAGTGAGCCGGAGTGAGGGCCATTTTCATGCGATCCTTAACTTTTTGTACATCCCGTCTGCCAAACTCTCCCTTTACTTGTTCTCCTTCAAATGTCTTCATTAATTTGACCCAAATCTCTGTCGCTTCACTTATAGTGCACATACTCCCTTACACTTTGTCTAGTGCTACAGCAATGAGTTTCATTTTCTTAAGATAATTCTGTGCGTCAACTTTTAAGTCGCTATCATTTACCAACTTATGCCTTTATCAAAAACGACCTTGCTACTGTAACAAACATTATATAATATTGGTCAATTCTTCAAATAACTCCCTAGACAATCGGCTAAAGTGTTCCAACGAACATCTTGTGCTAAACTTAATGCAGACCCACCAGCTTCAGCATACTTTGCATGAGCAAAATGATTATTTCGAAAGTATTTGCATATCGTCTTAATGTTCTCCTTCAAATCGGGGATTTCCAAACCTCCTTCCAAATCATGGGCTAGTAAGAAGTACATGAGCAGAATATCGGTAAGTTAATATATCTTTTTCGTCTAGCTCTTGAACAAATCGTTTCTCATGTTTGCCATGTTAGACGCATTATCGGTGACTACACTGATTACGTAAATATGTTCTATATTGTTGTGGAGGATTCATTCTTACCCTGGAATTGATTGCCTTTGGCTCCACAAATGTTTAAATTTGGTTTGAATTGTTATAGAGCCACTTCGGCCCAGGCTCAAGGATGTAAACTGCACAAGTGCAAGTTTAGTGACCCTAATGAAATGTGTACCTAATTTCTTCGATTCGATATCTAGTCAGATATCGTTTTCAGCAAAAAACTAAAAAAAACTTTACGAGAAAGATTACAGCTGATTACGTTACATTACAGTTACACTGGCGCATAGTTGAATTCCTTTTGGTTTAAAACGTGTTAAACATTTGCTTAAAGCATGTTTTAATTAGCGGATAAAAAACAGGTTTAAAACAAAAAAAAAGCTATTTTAAACAATAAAAAACACATGTTTTGTTTAAATATAAAAAAACATGTTTTTTTTAAACCTGCCATTTTGTAAGGACTGTATATTGTTTCTCATAAAGATTCCGAGATTTTGGGGCTAGCAGACTTATAGCCTCTTCGGCAGCTTTTTCAATATTAATTTTAAAAATTTTTAGCAAAGTGACACGTTTTTGACAAATAAATTTGCTAGCGTCATGGGATTTTTTTTTAACTGGTGATATTAAAACAGACCAAGATTTTGGATGGATTTTGGTGTGTCAACAATATAAAAACCAGACAACAACGTTTATGATATTTTGTACATAAAGTAGGTACCAATGGTGTTTTTCCTCCTTTCCTGTAATAATTTCTTCAAAGTGCATAAAATAGCGTATACACCACAGGACTAAAGTGTTTTTTATCCCTCAGCGAATTGTAACCATCGCTTCGCTCTGGCTATAAACTTTTCAACTCGGGATAAAAAACACCACTTTAGTCCCTAGGTATATAATATACTATTATTATATTCCTAATTTATAATATGTGAAAAACGTTGATTTTGATAAAATGGTGGATGCGATATGCAGGAATTTTCGTCTGCGGCACAATTTAACATCAACTGTACCCATGATTCTAGCCAAAAACATCTCCCCCACTTCCCTTCAGACTATCTGCGCGCCCCAAACCAGCCCTAAAAACTTGCCACTGATGCGCCCTTTTGATTCACCTGCTTCTACGGCCCCCAAAAAAACGGGCTACGCCACTGCGGACGGAAAGCCGCGTACTTGAACTGCCTTTCTAAACAAAAAAAAATTATATTCGAGAAATGAACATAGAAATAAATAATGGGGGTTAAACTTTTATTCATGGTGGCTCATTAGTGCGAAGAAGCAAGATATCTTCATTTCCATAATGAATAGAAAAAAATCTAACAAACGTTGTGTGTATATATACAGGGTGGTTCAAAGAAGTGCGGCATATCAAAATTGTTTAAACCTATAAATTAGTAATTTTCTAATGAAAGTGTATGAATATTTCATATAATAAGTTATACGACTAAATTCAATTGTTTTCGAAATATTGACTACTGCCACTGAGAATTGACTTTTTGGGAAATTTGAAGTGATATAAAATTTAAACTGTTTGACTTGGAACAAAACATCTTGCATTTTCTTGTCTTAGTCTTTACTACTGTATTTTCGAACATTAATTTCCATATACCTACACCGCAGCAGTTGCTCTTGCTGTACAAAGCGCAAATAAGACCGTGCTTAGAATATTGCTCACATATCTGGGGTGCCGCACCAAAGCACACCCTAAAGCTGCTGGATTCCATTCAGAAGAGAGCTATGCGTCTCGTCTGCGACTCGGAGTTGACCCGGAATCTGGATAGTCTGGAACACCGCAGACATGTGGCCGAGATGTCTCTGTTTTACAGATACTTTCACGGCAGATGTTCCCAGGATTTGGCCCGCATCATCCCGCCCCTGGCAACTCCTGACAGACAGGCGGCAAGGGCGCACCAGTTCGTCGTACAACTAGAAACACCTAGAACATCGCTTTACAAGAACTCCTTTGTCTGGCGCACTGCATCACTGTGGAACTCACTTCCAGGACATCTGTTTCCCACTAATTACAACCTACATCTATTCAAGAACCGTGTCAATCAACATCTTCGCACACACACCGCTCGTCGAGCGCCATAGGATCTCCCTTTAGTGTGTGTGCCACTGCCATAAAAAAAATTCAGCGGAATGTAAAATTTTTTCTCTTTTGTTGACTTCCGTCTGAACCGAAATTTAATATTAGAAGATTAATCATTAAAAACTAAGATAGGACATTCTAAGTTGTTTTGTTCTAACTGAAACCGTTTAGATTCTGGGGCCTTCCAAAGTGTCTAAAATCTTAATATTAATTATTGATATAGGATATAATGCTATATGAAATATTTCTAAAATCTTTCTTAGTATTAGAAAGTTACTAAAACAGACTTTTACCCACAATACCGAAACAGAATTGTTGATGCACTCGACGCGCCTTTCGCTAACCATGTTAGCATCATCAGGTGATGATTAAAACAAATTTATTCATCTCCTGATGATGCTAATATGGTTAGCGAAACGCGCGTCGAGTGCCAGAATTCTGTTTCGATATTGTGGATAAATCTCGGTTTTAGTGCATTTTGCCGAAGGTTCTAAACTCCAACATATAGATTAGAAAATTAAATAAAATATAGATTATTATATTTAAAAGAAAACAATTTTAGTGTGCCACGCTTTTTGGAACCACCCTGTATATATGGAACTATTTTTTGAATTGTACTTTTGTTAATTTTTTGCAACTTATGATAGAAATGGAGATCCTCGTAATAATGGGTATTTGTGTTTGTGTATACTGTACCGGGTGGCCATGTGACCAACTAAAAATGGCTATATCTTGAAAAGTAATGGTCGTTAGTATATTTAAATGGAATTATACCAAATATATACAATCTGCTGCCTGCTAAAATTTCTACGAATAACTGTAAAAATATTTTAGACCTTAAGTTAATTAACGAGCCCTTAAAATCTTGAAATGCTATCGGATGTAGGGTGGATGCGCCGGTTAGCCGACCACATCCACCGACCAAAGCGGTCGAATCGCTTTTCCATAAAAATGGATAAAATAAGGAAAATAATGGTTATTGAAACTTGCTCGATCCGACTCTGTGTTCAATACCATTTCCCTGAGCCCAGTTATATTTTTATACCTGGCGGCAGAATGAAGAACTTCATGTTGAACGTCAAAACAGGTCGAATTTCGAACCAGAAAGAACGTTGTTAATAAATCGTTAGCTAAAGATTAGTGTGGTGCTTAAGTAAAAAATAGTAAGTAACTTTTGCAATTTATTAAAAGTTTATGTTTTCTTTGGTGATAGGGATATTTTAAACATATTATATTATGAAGAACATGTGCAATATTTGTAAAATTTCTACTATTTTCATTAAAAAACTTGGTCTATAAACCGGACTTATAAATCTAGGTAACTCCTGTTGTCGAAAACCGGGTAAATAATTTGAATATATTCTTGTCTCTTTTTACATTTAGTAACGCCTGAAACATTCCATCTTTTCAGCAAGCTAATTACAAAATGTATAGTGATTCTACAGTCCGGTTTTCGTGCGCGATGTAGCGGTCGAGAACAGGGTTTTGTTCATTTGATTTTCAACCACTGATTATTAGCGCTAAATTTATATGTAAGAAAAAGGGCCCCCTTTTCGACGGCGCTAAAAGTAGCCACCTTATTACAGATGCCGCCGCGCCAGTAAAAACAAAATCAAAACGCCTAAAACAGAATAAATAAAAAAAATGAGCGAGTCTGCTAGTACTCGAGATTGATGTGTAAACATATCCTATAACGAAATCGGTTGTAAAAAAATTACAACAGCACGTTGGGTCCCAAGCGGTCACTCATCCAAGTACAACCACACCCGACGTGCTATGGCCGTTACCTATACATTTTAGCTTGTTCACAGAATAAAAACAAACACATTCGCATTTATAATATTAGTTAGGATTCTTTAATAATAACATTGTATAAAAAACAATGATAATACCATTGTATACAATGATAATACTTACTGGCAGCTTCGGAGTGGATTAATTCCCTGCACACATTCGACACGAAAATCTAATGCCACCAGGAATAACATCAACATATTATGGACACAGCTTATTTACCTTATAATCTTGGGCCGACATCCTTTGATTTGGGAAAGTCAATAACCAACGTTTTCAAATTTTGGAAGATGGCTATGACTCAATATTGTTTTAAACGTCTGGGCATCTGAATAATACTTTTGACAGTTCGTTTAATTTAAAATAATAATATGCTCTTTTATCGTCTAAAATCCATTTAAAAACGATTTTAAATGGCAAAATTGTATAAAAATCCGAAAATTCGGACTTTTTTAGGACGATAGACGTGGCTTCGGCCAAATTTGTCGTGGATTTTGAAGCGAAAATTCATTTTAAATTCAACCGTCCATTAAAAATAAGCTGTGCTATGGATCCAAATACACTGCGAATATAATATAATAAAAATAATACATTTGACGGTTCGTTTAATTTAACATATGCATTTTTATCGTCTAAAATCCGTTTAAAATTATTTTAAATGGCAAAATTGTATAAAAATACCGCCTAGCGGCTAGAATCGGTTTACACATTCCGTCCCCCGATTTCCGTCGAATTTGCCGATATTTACCCTCATAGCGCCGCGTAATATGTTTACACATCAAAAATTAATGGGCAACGGCAAAATTGTCAAAAGGAAACCCCATCAGTATACTGAAGATAGCTTGGGGCAAGCTTTATTTCAAGTTTCGGAAGGTAACATGTCTGTTAGAAAAGCATGTAGGGCATTCGGTATTCCAAAAACTACCCTGCAGGATTACAAATCTGGAAAAATTCCCCAAATCCCCATGAAATCTGGACCTCCGCCTATTTTCACGGTAGAAGAAGAAGAAAAATTAAGTACTTAGGTATCCAATTTGGCCAAATGTGCGGGGTCCCAGTAAAGTCAGGTTTATTGGAAACCATAACAGCTGTTGTAAAAACATGAACAAAGAAGAATGCTTTAAAAACGGTATGCCAGGACAAAAAATGGTATCTTAATTTTATGAAGAGACATCCTGAAATTTCCGTTAGAGACGCAGAAAGTGCTACTAAAACTAGGGCTGTTGTTACAGAAGAATCCATTAGATTATGGTTCCGTGACCTGAAAACCTTTTTAATCGAAATTGGAAATGAGAATATTCTGGAAGATCCAGATAGGATTTTAAATGGGGACGAAAGTGGACTTTCTCTTTGCCCCAAAACGGGCAAAGTTCTGGCCCCAAGAGGATGGAAAAATATGTACTCCGTAAAAATGGGAAAAGAAGAATATAATATCACCGTTCTGATTATGTTTAACGCAAATGGGAAAATATGCTTGCCCTTAATTTATTCCCTTATCTGTGGCCACCAAAAGCTCTCTTTGATAATATGCCCTCCAATTGGGTTTCAGACAGATCAGAAAGTGGTTGGATGAAAGTGGATACTTTTTATGACTATATTGCGAATGATTTTAACGCTTGGATAACCCAAAACAAGTTAAAAAGGACAATTTTACTAAGAACCACTTAAATAAGTAAACCACTTAAAGATTTCCACTAACTAGTTAGTGGAAATCTTTAAGTGGTTTACTTATTTATGTGGTTCTTAGTTATGGATCTCCATCAAGTAAAGGCTAATTCGATTAAACAATTTTACTCTTAATTGATGGTCATAAAAGCCAATTGACTATGCAAGTTAGAGAATTCTGTGATCAGAATGGAATAATATTATATTGCCTTCCACCAAACACGACTCACATTCTTCAGGTGGCTGAAGTCAGCGTATTTCGGCCTCTAAAGTGCGAATGAAAAAAAAAACGTACGAAGCCGGCAAAGTCTTCCAGAGAACTCAAATAAATCTGTAAGTAAATTAAATTCCGCCCTAGTCCTCAAAAACGCCTTAACTAACAGTAATATGGAAGGCCACATAAAAACGGATTTCGAGAGTGCGGTCTCTATCCTTTTGTCCCAAATAAAGTCGATTATATTAAATGTGTTAAAAATTACCTGGAAAACCAGACAGCTCAGATAGCAGAAGAAGACAAACTTACATCAATCGAAATAAAGTCAGCCAAAAAAGTACTTCAACGGATACATCAAATATTAAGAGATCATGGAATAAATACCGAACTAATATTACAAGACATAGATTTCCTGGAAGACCAGAATAAGACCACCACACAACCCAATTTAGTAGGTGCTATTCTTCCATTAAAAGCTTTTCAAATAATTTCCACGAAAACAGTCGCTGAGTTGTCAGCACTCGAAGATTATGAGGGAAATCTTGATATCAGTAGTAATAGAAAAAATGTGTACTGCTTGTTCAGAAGAATTAAATAGTGACACAGAGGATGATTAAAATTAAAATATTGGATGTGACCACTGCACAAAGTGGTTTCATCTGCGTTGTACAGAAATTGGACTAACCTATAATGAAGCTGCATCCAAGGAATAGTAGAATGGGGCAAAAGTATGTGCGGGGCAATAGTCTCAAATCAAAATTTCGAAGAGAAAAAGCAAAATCAGACAACACCGTCACAATATGTTCTGAAAAATACCAAACCGCATCGGCCAGTGTTTTCTTGGGTGCCTAGCAGGGTGTTCTTGCACCCATGAGGTAATTTATACTTTTATAGGTTTTGCATGTAATTTTAGCGAATTAGTTTATAAGCTATTGTATCGTTGATTATTATTGTATTTTAAAAACCAATTAGTGGAATGATCTATGGCATGTGAGTGTATGTAGCACACAGTGAATTTGCACGAATCTCATTTGGTAAAAAATGGCGGTAAATTTGGAAATATTTTTGCTTGTGGGGCAAAAATCCCTTTCTTCACGGGGCAAAAATCCGCGTGGACTTTTGCCACATACATCTTGTTCTCGGATGAACTTGCATGTCCTGGTTGCTCGAAGAAATATAGCGATCCGCCAATAGAAGATTTGGTTCAATGCGAAAATTGTTCAAAGTGGTGACACGAGAAGTGCAGCGCTTTGCGACTGTTGTGAATAATCTATTTTCCCATGTTTTTTTTCTTTTTTCATGATATTTGAATTTTTGTTTTCGTTGTTTTTTGTTTTAGTTTTTGTCGTTGTTACTATTATAATGTTTACTTCATGTTTATCTGTGAGGGACTTTTGCCCCATACGTTTGAGACTTTTGTCCCACTAGTGGGGCAAATATCCCATTTTGAGTCGGCTCACTATTTATTTTTTAAGTGTTACTCTTTTTGTTTTTTCAAGGGAAATATATCATTTTTTGTACCTAAGAGGTTGTACCGTTAGGCTAAAAAATAAACGTTTGGTTTCATTAATATTTCTGGCTTATGTACTTATGTTATATGTTACGTGCATCATTTTGCCCCATTCTACTCTACATGTTATACATGTATCTAAATTAAGATTAACTCTTTCTTTGCTTTGTATAAGTTTTATTATTTATGGTTTGAAAAAGTTTTACTTTGAAGAGTTTTCTCACTTGTGTTTTAGTTCCTTAAAATATGTTCAGTTTGTGTAAGTTTTATATTATCCGTTTTAGAAATTTTAATAAAGAGCTATTAGGCAAACTTATTTTGCCATAGTTATATAATATGTCTTACTTAAATATTTTTTTCTATAATTTATTTAGATAAATAAAATATAAAAATATAAATGAAATAAAATGGAGGTACCTATAGGTACGTACACCTAGTTGTAGGTAGGTATGTCGAAAACCGGAAAAATGCTTGGTTGGTTTGAGGAAAACGGCGAAAACAGGTAAAATATGCATCTTTTCCGTTTTTTATTTAATCATATTTTCTCTTTACCATATAGTAAACTATATATACGTAGTAAGAATCTCTGATTCCAGTAGAATACAAAGATATAGAAACTTATGTCATTCCATAAACAATATTCTAAATTAGATGCGGCTAAAGTCAATTCTTATGTTAAACGGTGGAGAACAGGCGCTTTCACCCTTAAATAACTCATTAGTAATTAGTAGCATTTCCGCTCATTTTTAAAGGGTAATTTGTAGGAATTCAGGTTAGTATGGTTTAGTTTTGTACAGGTGAAGCTACATGTAATATTTATCATAATGTATGCTTGTTGTGTACTTATTTAGAAATTATATTTGTTTTATTTTTGTCCTTGCTTAAAAATTACCTTTATAGGTCTCATTAACATATTACGTCTTAGAAAACTATGTAGCATTTAAATAAACGCTACGAAATTGTGGTGATTGATTTATTTAATTAAAAACATTATATAAATTAGTGTATCAAGAGAAATAGTTAAGTGTTCAAAAATTTACTATAACTTACATAAGTTTATTTTATAATGCAAGATTAAATTTAATTAAGGAATTATTGGAACGTCCGTCATATTTTAATGCCCAAAATATTTTAAAAAAAATATTTGCTTCGAAATCCCTAACAGCTTATCGATATTTTTTATTGCTTTGTAATCATATCGGTCACCTGAGAAATTGTCCAGCCCTAATTTATGTTACATTGATTTTTGTACCAAAACATTTTGAAAGGCACACATTAAAAAATCAGCTTTATCAAACACGCACACAAATTCTATAGTACCTAGTACATCACAAACGTTACGAGTTCAACATGGTCTTTATAGATAATAATATGCCTAAATAATTCCATTCACAAATATGTCCTTATTTCTTGTCCACATAACCTATAGTAACTCAGACGGAGATGATCAAATAATGTTTTGTATATTTCCAAAATAAATCTAGAAAAAAGTCGTAAAAGCACTTTAAATAACAAAAAACCGACCCTTTGCTCGAAGAAGATAACAACCTACCCACAATCGCCGAGAGGCATATTATTAAATGCAACCTTTTTTCCGATTGAAAAATAAAACATTTTGTGTTAAAAGATATTTACCTGCTGGAAGAGGACCTATACGGGGGATTAAAATTGAAAAGGTTATTTAGCTTAGGTCAAAGTTTGATGTTTTTTGTGGGCGCCAAAGGGCTCTTGAGATGCAAAAGGGCAGTAATATCGGTTATCTCCAAAACCCCGTACAAGTATCTTGTTATAGATGTGTGCTTTATATAAACGGTACAGATCCCATAATGTGCAGAGGCGTAGTAGTCAATATTTTGAGAACATGTATTGTATAATTTTAAATCTCTATTCTCCTTTTTGTTCTCCCCTTATAATTGGAACAAAGAGGGTAGCGTAAAGAAGGTGTTATAAAATTTAGTGTCACGTCAAACTAAGAGAACACCAATACACCTGAACTTATATAGGAAAATAGAGTTGGTGGAATTGCTTGAATTTAAAAATTAGTCCAAGGATATTTATTTGACTACTGGCTTTTTGTATTATTCGAATATTTTTTTACTAACAAACGCCCCCACTAGGTATAGCAAGCTATTAAATTATCTTTGACCATTACGTCACGATCATTTTTCGAATTTAGGGTACGTCGTAATTAAACTTTTATGAGAAATAAAATACTTTTTCCTGAGCTTAATTTCCATAGTGACCGTAAACATGTGAGAAATAACAGACTTTTTTTTTAAACTGGAGTTAGTATTTTGTTTCTCAGTGATTTCATACATCGTACATAATTATGTTCTTACACAGATGGTGCATTTTATTCCATAACCTATTATAGTTAGAGCCTTTAAAAGTTTTTATATATTCAAATTCTCAGAAAGGATTTTATCTAAACTATTTTCATTCATTTGATCTGAATTTGGATTATTTTATATTTTCTGTTTCTTCGTTTTCTTTAAATAGATTTCTTGTTGACCCCCTTATATTATCAGGTATTATAGAATTGCTTTTTACTCATTCTGAAGAATAAAAAATTTCACGATTAATAACTTGCAATGGCTACCTTTATTCATGAAATATATTTGATATTCTTTTGCTATAGTATCCTATGTTACCAAATCGAAACTTAATATCAATACCAATTTAATAATTATTGTTTCCTAAGTAAGCTGCTTTTGCACGATCGTTTGGTTTTTTTTTTTGGGTTTATATTTGTTTTTTCGTCGCTTTATTTCCAGTTTTTCTTTTCCTTTTAGTACTTTAGTGTTTCACTTTTCCTTTTTATTTGTCCTGCCTTTTTACTACTTCTTTTACCAGTACTAGTAGGTGTTTTCCGATAATTTAAAATAACATCCAGTATTTATTTGTTGTCCCAGGGTGTTTCTTTGACCACTGTTTTATTGTCCTCAAAAGTGCTAATTTCTTCTAAGATTGTATTATTTTCATCAAAACTTACTTCGTTAACAAAGAGAACAGGAATATCTTCTTAGTGCATTACATCTAAATTTTCTTGAATCTACTGCTCTGCATTTCCTTCAATAAGAGAGGTTTATTCTAAATTGATTCGGTTCATCAGAACATTCATCTGTGTTGTGTCAGAAGTTCCTTCTTCTTATTCTGTTCTCGATCAAAAGTAGGTCCGGTTTCATTTATATCTTCAATAATGCTCTCTTATCCTATTTCTATATTTCTGTCCTCATTGGTCTCATCACTAGTTCGATGTGCTCAAAATATTTTTGTACTTCTACAGGTTTTTGCGAATTTGCAATATTAAAATTATTTCCATAATTCGTATAATATAGAATTAGATGAACGTCGGGCTTTCCCTTGGAGACATTAGATTTTTTTTCAATTCCAACAATACATGTGTAGTTAATTGCTATGTCACCTACTGCATGAGTATTATTATTTGCAAATTTTTGTTTAGTGCCAATTCCAACCAAACTCTAAAAATTTAGAAAAGTCAATGGATTCTTGTGTAAACGGGTAATGTCCCGAGGACCTGAACCTATTCTCTATAGTTCGAGACTTGGCGTAGTCATTGACTGCCATTTCTAATATAGGAGCAAGTTGATTTTTTAGGGTTTCAGTGAGATGTTTTCTTCTCCACTTTATTAAACCTTTTTTCCAGCTCGTCTTAATTTAATCAAACGTGGCTGCATGTGCTGATTGCATAACCCTTGTGGCCTTTGGATCAAGGCATATAAAATTGTCCAATTTCTTGCACAAATTGCTGACTTTATAAGTTAAATAGGTGGCGTGTGCGTCGACAAATTATATCACTGGGAAGTGAATATTGTTTGATTTTAAATGATGACATCGAACTTTCATGATATAGTCACAGAATAATTCGGCTTTATGAAACACTGCAATACCGTAAGGATTTGGGATAGACTGCTAAGTTTCTGCTCATATTCTTTTTCCTTTATAGATTGGTCATAGGCGGAATTGTTGCACTATCTGCAGTTCAACTTCGTATATATTTCTTGACTCTTTTGGAGCCAATACCGTTGAATTCTTTGGGAAAACATCAAAGACAGTTTTATCTGCATCTAGTATACGTTCTGGGTGACTAAGAATAACATCATATCATTTCGGCAGAAGATATGATTCATTATATCTAAACCATTTCCTTAAATCCTCTTTTATAACTGGTAGTTACTGCTTCAGTAGTTCAGACTGATAGTTCTGGATGGCGCATTAAAAAACTTTGCACCTGCCATCACTTGGCAATTTGCCCTTAAAGGAATTAGCCCCTTGCCTTTTGTCCAAAAATTACTTTAAAGATAACTGTAAGTGTTCTTGGCTTCTACGGAATCCTCTTTTGGGAACTTCTGTAATCCAATTCATCAACGACACTCCTTGCTGCGAAGAGTAAAATCTGGTGATGGCTCTAAGCCATATGCTTTTTAAGCGTGTCGTGACGCGGGCTTGAAAAATCACTCTCATGCAGCCAAAGAAGTATTAACTTCAAAAAATCTTTATGCGTGGAGTCCTCGATCGATAGAAAGGAAGCTTTTTCCTTAGACAGTTGTATTATTACAATTATTAGTATTTCGTCTCCCCTTTCGGTCGATCCCACTAACCTATCCGTAAATGCGAAATAGGCAACGTTACGCATCCATTTCCCCTCCCGCCGGCCGTCTCTCAATCTTCTGTAGCCGTTGACGCACTCTTCGACCTTCCCTCACGCGATCGGAATTATCGTAACGCTCGAAAATTGTTGCCCGTCAGCAAAGAAGTTTCACTTCAAAAATAGTTTTTTATTCCATATATCCTGCTCTTCCTTTTTTCGTATACTGCATAAAACAATCCATTTTACTCATAGCAAAAGCAAATTTATACAGGGTGTTTCCTGACCTCGGTAAAAAAATGAAACTGGTGAATCCTCACGTAATTTTAAGACGAAAATGTGGTATAAATTTTTTTCGGGGATGTCGCTGCAAAAAAATTTTTTTCGTGATTTCTTTTTATCAGTAAGTAATGAGAAGCGACATTCGAACAATATTTGCGCACCTTAATAAAGGCTTTGAGCACTTTATTTTGTATTCACGCAAAGCCTACTCGTTTATTTAAACAACAAAATGATGAGATTCTTGTAACGTGAACAAGAAAATAATTTTTTACTCGAAAACAGTTAGAGATACGGGAAAAATGCAAGAAACTTAATTTGCTTAAAACTAACTTTTTTATCAAATAGCATAAGTGTTTAACAGGCCCGTATTATTACTTTTTGCGAAATTCTAGTAGTCGTTACCCGGATCTCCTCCAATGAACTAGTTAAGAAGGTCAACATGAACACAAAATAAAGGGCTCAAATCCTATATTAAGGTGTGCAAATATTATTCGAATGTCGCTTCTCATTATTTATTATTAAAAAATGTTTTTTCAACACCCTGTATTTTGAAAATGAAGCGACATTCGAAAAAATTTTATATTACATTTTCGTCTTAAAATTACGTTTCGTTTTTTTACCGAGGTTAGGAAACACCCTGTATGCTATACTATGTTGGGCTGCACTAAAACACTAAAACGGAGTTTTATCCACAATACAGAAACATAATTATTGCACTCGACCGACGCGAGTTTCGCTAACCATGTTAGCGGATTACTTGAGATTTTGTTATAGGGCCCGGATTCTATTAAATTATCACCTCGTTGAAAATATAACAACCTTATTACCTTTGTCAGCTTTTATATAGAAAACAGCTTTCTCCTTTAATCTCTTGATTCTATTTTTTCCTTTTCCAGGACGACAGTTAACATTATTATTAATTACATTTTTTGAGATCTGATTCCTGCATGCTTCTCTAACAAATCCTTTAGTAGAGTCAGGAAGATGTTGAATAGAGCTTTCTATATTATCTACAATATCAAGTAAGTAATCCTTTGGTGGAGGCAATGCAAAATTCAGAACCTTATTTAAAAGATCTAATTCATCTTTGTCAAAAGATTGAGAAGATAGGTTTTCCACAATGCTTACGACTTCCTGAGAACTATCAGACTTAGGATTCATTTTCCAAGTTTTTAAGTTTTTTATTGACGGATGACATTTTCTTGACGTATTTTGTATCAATTACTAAAAGCATCTTTCTTTGGAACTCGTACCATTCTTCATGCTCAATATTTGTTAATCTAAATGTTAGTTTTTTATAAGGTATATATGCTCCTAATTCAAACATACTTCGTTTACTGTACAAATTTTTGATTTCAAAATGTAGCCACTTTTGTCTGGCAAAAGAATGCGTACTTTTTCTGCAACTGGAGAAGATTTAGGTGAAACAATTTTAATAAAATTAAGGAAAACATGAAATTTTTTGAAACCAAATATCTGCATTCACTAGCCTAATCTTAGTAGAAAACTTACGATAAAGGTTAAGTTCCGCTGACCGTGAAGCCATTTTAACTATGTTGGGGTTTGGAACCATCGGCAACATGCACTAAAACGGAGTTTTATCCACAATACCGAAACAGAATTATTGCACTCAACGCGCGTTTCGCTAACCATGTTAGCATCATCAGGAGATGACTAAAACTAAATTTAAAACCCTACCTAACTCGCTTTTAAAGCAAATATTTGCTTAATCAAGCGAAACCAAAGGAACCAATCCTGGAATCCCACTAGTTACGCTTGATCAGCCAATACAATGGACTATACAATAGACTATAGGGAATAGGCCCTCTATATCTATTTAAACTATTCTTACATTTAATAGTTTCCATACTTTCATATGCGTCAAATAATCTCCTATCAGTTATATTATGAATTAATTTTAAATTTTTAATTGTTATTCTATGATTATTATCAAAAGCATGCTCGGCAACACTTCATTTATCTGTTCTACCATACTTTATATGAGCTATGTGTTCCTTGAATCTCGTTTGTATAGATCTTCTAGTTTGCCCAACATATTTTTGGTTACAATCCATGCATCCAATTTCATATATTCTACTCCTTTCTAATAATTCAATTTTGTCCTTTGGATCCCCTAATAATTTTTTAATGTTGAACTGAGTTTGGTATACTAATTTTAAAACTACTTCCTTAAAGGCTTTTTGGGGTCCTCTAGTATACTGAGGATTATATGGTATCGAGACATATTTGGTACTAAACCAATAAAATTAAACGTAAACTCGCCCAATATCAAGGGAAGATTTTTTTTAATGATTTTAATGTTCGTTTTATTTTCCAGTTTTAAAATATACGCAACAAAATGGGATGACCGTAAATTTGACATGCGAGTAGTGTTTTGTAGTATAAATATAACCATTAAAATTTTAATGTAATCGGCCCTCATCAAGATAATGAAAGAGGTGGGGCTGAATTATTGTACGGAATTTTGAGGTCTCCAGTTCTAGTATTTGTACTCAGATATTTTTAGTAAATTGTACAAAGTTTGCTTGTAAAACGATCAAGGTAGGTATCTCCGTAGGAATCTTGTTCTTCGTACCGCTTTTCCTAAGTTTCTTAATGTTTGATTTAATGTTCGTTGAGTAGTTCAAAATGTCCTACTTGCCTAGGTAAATTGTCTTGGTATATTTTCCTTTGCGTATTATTGTTGGTTTTCACTTCAAAGGTATCTATCTCCTTCAGTCGCGTTTTCCGTTATTTATGATAGTTACCGAAGTAGCTTCCTCTATATCCTAAGTTGTATGGTTTACCTGAACTACATAAACCAATTCTAAGCTAGTGAGAGTGTTCCGAGCTTCAGTACTACCCGAGAAAACAAATTGTTTCAACATGAAACAAAAACATCGTCAAAAATCCCTAAATAGAGAGTGATAAGTGCAGATGTGGATCCAAAACAACGGATTGCGTACAACACGTTACTGCTGAATGTCAGCTATTTCTGCAACGGAATATTAGTATAATAATGTTGCCAATATTATAGATCAGAACCTAGTAAGTATTCTTTCTCATCCAGCATCGGGTTCATTATTCCAAATATATACCACAAATAGCTCTGGAAAACTGTGACTTCCTACTGGGATCGTAAAATCTTAACTGCCTAGACTGTGATCCATAATAGACAAGTTGTACCTGCAAAGAAATATTGAGAAGTTAGGGCTGGCTAAAAACCAGCCCATTCAGAAAGCTGTCATCGGAAACCCCGAAGATCGGCAACATCACAAGTGTCATCCCAAAGGACCCCATAACATGGAATGGATACCAGCTTGATGCTTAACGCATCTAGAATTAGGTGAATTAGAGGGAGTGCGAATGCGGAGTGGCAAATAAATCATAATAATAATAACGCTTATGTTCCTAAATAATTCGCTTGATTTGCATAATTAACTTTGCGTCTTAATACATTCTTACAAAACCAGTGAGATGTTTCAAGATTTCTACAGTTATAATCTTCATATTCAATTTACATTAGAAATAGCAAATAATAATACTGATTCTTTTTTAGACACAATTGTTGTAAAAACGAAGATAATATTTCATATGCTTTTTGGTAAAACATACCACCATTAACAAAACGGATTACAAAAATTAGTTTATCCAACGTTAGATAATAATCATCCATTAAAACTAATTACATAATAAATTACTTGTTATTACTAAAATAAAATATAATGAAGAATTAAAGACAAAACTGGAAATAGTTTATTTAGGTAATGTATTGGAAATTGATCTCCTAGAGTTATAAATTGGTTTAATCAAATTGCTCAAAAAAACGTCAACATTTTCTAGTAACATAAAAGACCACTAAACACATACATATTCTACAGTATCACTTGCAACAGTTGTGACCTAAAATATATTGGTTTTAAGCTTCGACAATTTAAAAGATTAAATAATGTGTCATGTGGATTAAGATGTTAAAAATTCACAGTCCTTCGCAAAGATGCAACCGGGGAGACATTGAAAATGATGAATAAAAACGCAAAAATATGATTTATGTTGTAATTCAAATAGTTTTTAAAAGCAGAGTTTAAAAAAGTAAAAATACAAACACCAGTGTTTTTATATATATTTAACTAAAGATCTGAATGTTTTATATTAATATTAAAGATTTTCATAATTAAAAAATAATAATAAAGAAAGGTGCAGATATGAAGATCTGAACAATTACCCTCCACTTGTAGATAGGAAAATCAATTAATATATAATTTAGCCTTAACGTTACTGTAATATCTTTAACCCGCTTCGATTCGTTTTAGCCCGTTTTGGTGTCTTTGGTTATTTTTAGTTATATAGTTTCGATTAGTTGTTCAATCAACTTTCGGTTAGTTTCAGTTAGATTCAATTTATTTTAACCTTTTTTACCGACTCCGATACGTTAAACTCAAATTTAATCTTTTTGGTTAGTTTTGGTTAGTCGCCAAAATTCGGTTTGTTGTGATTAGTTTAAACTTACTTTAATTTTTGTAACCTATTCCGATACGTTTTAGCCCGTTTTGGTGCTTTGACTACTTTTGATTAGCTTACGGTTAGTTTTAGTTTTAATTTATTTTAGTCATTTGATCCGGTCCGGATACCTTATAACCAATTTTAATGTTTTTGGTGTTAAGTTTAGTTAGTCACTCAAATTCGGTTAATTTAAGGTTTCAACTTACCTTAATATTTTTAATCTGTGTCTATATGCTTGGCCTTTTCGGTTACTTTTGGTTAGTCGTTTAATCAACTTTCGGTTAATTATAGTTAGTTTTAATTTATTTTTGTCACTTGAAGCGGTTCCGGTGTTATAACCAGTTTTAATGTTTTTGGTCACTTTTGGATAGTCACCACAATTCGGTTAATTTGGGTTAGTATTAACTTACTTCAAAATGTTTAATCTATTTCTATACGTTTTAGCCCATATTGGTGCATTTAGTTACTTTTGGTTAGTCATTCAATCAACTTACGGTGTCCTTTCAGCTAGTTCCAATTTATTTTAGTCATACGTTATAACCAATTAAAATGTTTTTGGTTAATTTTAGTTAGTCGTCAAAATTCGGTTTATTTGGGTTAGTAACTTTTTTAATTTAATTTTTAATCTGTTCCGATACGTTTTAGCCCTTTTTGGTGTTATTGGTTAATTTTGGTTAGTGGTTCAATCAACTTTTGGTAAAGTTCAGTTAATTTTAATATATTTTAGTCGTTTGAACCGGTTCCGGTACGTTATTAAACGATTTTAATATTTTTGGTTAATTTTGGTTAGTCGCCAAAATTCGGTTAATTTGAGTTAGTTTTAACTTACTTTAACATTTTTAATCTATTCTGATATGTTTTAGCCCGTTTTGGTGTTTTAGTTACTTTTGGTTTGTGGTGGTTAGTCATTCAATCAAATTTCGGCTACTTTCAGTTAGTTCCAATTTACTTTAGTCATTTGAACCCGGTTCCGACACGTTATAATCGAATTTAATGTTTTTGGCTAGTTTTCGTTAGTCGTCAAAATTCGGTTCGTTTTGGTTAGTTTTAACTTACTTTAATTTTTGTAACCTGTTCCGATACTTTTTGGGCAGTTTTGGTGCTCTTCGTTAGTTTAGGTTAGTCATCCAATTAACTTCCTGCTACTCTCAGGCTATTTCCAATTTATTTTAGGCATTTGAACCGGGTCAGATACGTTATAACCAATTTAAATGTTTTTGGTTAATTTTAGTTAATCGCCAAAATACGGTTAATTTGGATTAATTTTAACTTCATTTTTCAACTTTCGGTTACTTTCAGTTAGTTCCAACGCACGTTATTATAACCAACTTAAATGTTTTTGGTTATTTTAATTAGTCCCCAAAAATTCCATTAATTTAGGCTAGTTTCATTTTACTTTAATGTTTTTAATCTGTTCCGATACGTTTTAGCCCCTTTTTGGTGCTTTTGTTAGTTTTGATAAAGAATATTCTACTATGATAGAATATTCTCTGGTTTTGGTTAGTCGTTCAATCAGCATTCAGTAAATTTCAGTTAGCTTTAATATGTTTTAGTCATTTGAACCGGTTCCGGTACGTTACAAGCAATTTGAACGTTCTTGGATAGATTTGGTTAGTGGCCAAAATTCTTTTAATTTGGGTTAGTTTTAACTTAGTTTGATATTTTTAATTTGTTCCGATACGTTTTAGCCCGTTTCGCTGCTTTTAGTTACTTTTGGTTAGTTATGGTTAGTCATTCAATCAACTTTCGGTTAATATCAGTTAGTTCCAATTTATTTTAGTATTTAGAACCGGTTCCGATAGATAAGTATGTTATATGTTATATGTTATATTAATCAGTTTTCGGTTAATTTCAGTTAGTTTTAATTTATTTTAGTTTGGTGCTTTTGGTTAGTCATTCAATTAACTTTCGGGTATTTTCTGTTAGTTGCATTTATTCTAGTCATTTGAACCGATTCCGATACATTACAATCAAATTTGTGTTTAAATAAACAAACTAACACGATCTCTCACGCGTAGGACGCCATGTAGCAAATGTAGATGCATGATTTGAGACGATATACTTGTATAACAAAAACATTTTCAATGTTAAAATATAAAAATGGTATTCCAGAAAAATTACAAGATCAATCGACTTACCTGTAAGGAAGATCGATCGGAATTATCCGAGCATCTCCGCCATCCCTCATTACACTTTGTAGTATACAACTTTTTCCCAATCGGTACAATTTTTAAAGAAGTTATCTAAAAACATGGTGATTCAGCCGACCCTGGCTAGCCGCTCGAGCTCATGCATCGCCTTGATGCGTCATTACAATTTTGGTTCGTGAGATTTTTGATTACATTGCATTTGGGGTGATAGGGAGAAGGTAAAGACTGGGTGGGTTTGTAATGAGGGATGGCGGAGATGCTCGGATAATTCCGATCGATCTTCCTTACAGGTAAGTCGATTGATCTTGTCATTATCCTTCGCATCTCCGCCATCCCTCATTACACTTTGTAGATGTTTAAAGTATTTGCGATGTAATCTACATTAACTGAAAACTGCGAGTTTTCTGAAGTCCTAGATTTGTAAGGCCCTTTTTATAAACTAAAATTCAAGTTTATAACCATTAGATTTAATAACACACATCATGAAGGTACATATATCATGTTTAACGCTTAACTGATATTAACCTTTAACTTATTTTTAATACTATACCAATATTCTTATGTAATATGATAACAAGTTGGTAAGTAAGTTATAATTGTAGCTTAATATTTATATGATTCCTTAGAGTTTATGGTTCAATAAAGAAGATGCCAATCCAGTGGGATTACCCACGCCAAGTTTTTTATAGAATTTCGAGAATACTTTTGATTTTTCTGTCGAGCCAGCTGTCTTCTGAATGGTTTGTAATGTAACTCCCATTCTTTGAGCTGCTGAAGTTGCCCCGTGTCGCGTGCTGTGTGCCCCAAAGATTTCCGTGTTTATATTGCTGGCTTTTAGTATTAACTTGACCCATCTGCTAATGGTTTGACTGTTGTCTGACCCATCTGCTAATGGTTGAGCAGTCTGCTCAAGAATAAGTTTACGGTTTTATTATATATTTGTTGGCGCTTAGAAAAACAGAAATTCCCCTATTTATTGTAAGTATTTCCGTATTGTTTGAGGGCGCTATCTGTCAATGAAGGAATAATCAATTTTATCGCTTCATTAGGTACGCTTTGTTATAGAATAGCTCTCCTGACAATGAGGAAGTTTCATCAATTTTTGTTTTTTTTTTTTTATTACTGCTGATTTCGATAACCCATGAAAAATAAGTAAACATATGTTTTTTCTTTTTTCCCTAAGCCGAAAAATGAGGCAGATACAACGCCTTAAGATGTGCTTATGACGTCATAATACACATGAATTGTTACGTCACACCATGCATGGTATATCTATATATACAAAACTAAAAACTGGTATAGCTCTTGTAATATTCATCTTTAGCGGAAATAAAAAAATACGTATCGATTTTTTTTTTTTAATTTTTTATTTTTTTTTTAATTTTATTTTATTTTATTTTTTTTATTTTTTTTTACGGTTCTATAGTTTGCAATAAAAAATAATCAGTTTAATTTCTCAGGAAACTTCGTAACTTCCCTACAGCCAGAGAAATTTTCTTCCACAATGGTTGTTTCTCTCCGCAAGGAGATGTGAGTAAGTATTTTTCAGGGTAAAGATAATAGACTGTTCTGCCAGTAGGTCCCTTTTCTCTTGTATAAACCCCAAAAGTGAGCTTGGTTGAGGGGGAATAACTACGCTTTTTTTTATATAAAACCTAAATCTTGTAATGTTTATGTAATTTTATTTATACTTTTAAGCAATTCTCTTTTGAATTACCAATAACTAGCCAATTGTCTAAGTAGAGTACAGTTTTTATACCCTTTAATTTTACATATCTTACAACTGGTTTCAGTTTTGTGAAAAGATATGGAGCTGTACATAAACCAAATGAAACACAATTAAATTGGTATAGTACGTTGCAAAAAACGAATCTTAACAACTTTTTTTGACTACTGTGCATAGGGATAAGGAAACATGCATCTTTAAGAGATCAGTTTTCCCCAAGAATGCGTATTTTGAAATTAAATTTTTTGCCGTCCTATGTAGTCTTCTACTTTGCTAACCGGAGTGGTGTCCTATTGAAAGGGATTTTATAATCCTGTACCCACTCTATTATTGAACTGTTTACCTTTTTTCTCTGCTAATTTTGAACGTATAATTCTAGTTCAGACGGTTGGCTAATTAAATTATTGAAAGGGAGGGCTAAGGCACTAATCCCACGGACTATAGTTGTTTCTGTAATTGATACAGTAGTTGTCTTGGCAGGATTTAGTACTCTCTTCGAGATTTAATTTTGATCGTCTGAGGACATTGCAGTTGGCAGCTGGTGGATACTTCTCTATCATACTGTTTTTTTTTTATCTTTAGTCCTTTTACTAACTAATTGTCCCGTCTAAACTATCTGAGTATGTAGTTCTGGCCTCGCAGGTGTGATTTCGTCGTTTTTTTTTTTTTTTTTTTTTTTTTTATCCTACACCTACACAGCTAGGTGCTAGGTGGTCGTTACTTTGTTCAGGACCATCTGGTGCTTCTGATGTTGGTAAGTCTTGATAGTCTTGATTTGGCTAAGTTATTTCCGCAGCTAGCGTGAGAGGATCTTCTAATGCATTTGCAAATGCAAAAGAGTTTCCTTGGTTTTGCTACTTATGATATCGATTGCATCTGCAAATGCAACGATCTGTTAGCCTATTTACAGCATCTGCAAATGCTGCAATTTCTGTTTTTGAACAGAAAAATAGGTTCATGAATATGTTCACTATCTGCAACTGCAATTGCAGACAGTGGGTACGATCGATTGTATCTGCTAATACAACGAACTATTCACCTTTTTGCTTGCTGCTTAACCCTGGTTATGCTTTCGACTGCATCTGCAAATGCAACGATTTTTTAGCATATTTACAGTATCTGCAAATACTGTAATTTCTGTTTTGAATAGAAACCAAGAGTGTAATAATTCGCTACCTCCAATGCAATTATTTTATGTAAGAGGGTTGCAATAGTATGGTGGTTATTTGTTTTTGTATCTGCAAATACATAGCACTATACCGTTTTATTTTTGTCAGTACATATATCCTTTACATAGGCAAATGTAGGGATATAGTGTGCCTCTAACTACTTTTACATAATATACCTACTGTCAACACGAATTGTTTAAAAATAATGCGTTCCGGTATTACATTGCTTCGACAAAGCCGAACGATAACATTCCGCCTTTTTCCCTTAATTTTGGGTTAGTTTTGGTTAGCACTTTTAGTTCTTGTTGATTGAGCCTCCGTTGCGAGCAAAGCCAACGGAGGGCCATGCAAGCTATAATAATACCCAACTTGGGATTTAGTCGCTCGTAAATTATGCGTCAGCTTGCCTTTGTGGCTAGTTTTTAGAGGTTAATTTCGTGAGAAAAGGACACTCTTCGACTTACTCAAAATTTTAATTTTTTTATTTTATTTTTATTTTTTTGAAAAGTATTTGTTAATACAGTAATAGCAATAATTACAATATACATACTCCTTATTCCTCTAGACAGTGTTTTTGAACACTGGTATTGAGGATAATTGCATTTTAGTAATAATAACAGTATGATTTCCTATAAACTCTCTAGTATTGTGGCTATGAATATCCTTTGAAAATATTATGATAATATTTTAATTTTGAGTTTTATTTATTATCCTCCTTTTGATTGTGTTATGTAAACACTTTTTGTGATTGAATAGTAATTTCTTTGGTAAGATGTACGATTAGACGAGATTACTAGAGAACGGTTCGAATAGCTCGTATCGTTAACTGTTGCTTATTACTTATATTCATTTCGATATAATATATTTCAATTCCGAATATATTGAGTCTGTGTAATTGTGCAAAGACCACAAATAAATGTAACAATGTTTTGTCATGCCCTCGTATATAAATAACAGTTTGTTAGTATAATTCAAATCGAAGTGAGCACATTTAATTTTTGTTTACTGCTTCATTCGCATTTTTGACTGTAAACCGTTCGCACTCTATTTTATTCTAATAAGTATAGTTAGTTTTAGAAGTTTGAGAGTATTTTCCATTTTAATTTTATTAAGTAAAAAAAAATAAGGGTTACAAATGTCATATTTATTCATAATACTGAGTATAGTATTATACAAATTTAGTTTGCTTTTATACAGAGATTCTGTTTTTATATATTTAAGATAACCAGGTATTTATGTATATTTGAAATTTTGGCATATAATCTTATATGGACTCACCCCCTGATTCGCTTCTCCCGATGCATATTGCCCCCTTTTTTCGCCTCCTTTGCGAGCAAGACGTATCACTAACACTTCACTATACTAGAAATACGATTTCTAGGCATTTTTCTTCTTAAAACCAAAAGAAAGAACCGATTTACGGATTCTTGCTTGTCACCGACCGGTACAAAATTGTAATGACGCATCAAGGCGATGCATGAGCTCGAGCGGCTAGCCAGGGTCGGCTGAATCACCATGTTTTTAGATAACTTCTTTAAAAATTGTACCAATTGGGAAAAAGTTGTATACTACAAAGTGTAATGAGGGATGGCGGAGATGCGAAGGATAATAGAGCTTAAATAAGCATTTATTTTTAAAAAAATATTAAACAACGACTAGAATAATTATTAATATTCTGGAATAACATTTGTATATTTTAACATTGAAAATGTTTCTGTTATTTAAGTATAGGGTCTCAAATCGTGAAAATGTGAATGCTACATTTGTAAATAATCAAAATTAGCATTATTTGCAAACTTAGTTATTCTCTTATAAATACTTTTCATTTTCTCTTTTAAACCAATAATTTGAATAAATCTCTTGATTTTGACCTATCTTAACCTCGTTCAATTCTGATGAAATCATATCCGTAAGCGAAACGCGCGTTGAGTACAAACTTTTTGTTTCAGCATTGTGGATAAAACTGTGTTGTAGTACTTTTTGCCCAGGTCCTAAACTAACCCAATTCAATTATCCGTTAGTACTTTAACAATTAGCAGATAGCAACTTTTTAACGTTATACACCGTGTGTTAAAAGGTTGGCACCTAAAATATTTCAATTTGGCATTATATCTGTAAAATTTGACATGCTACAATTTTTTTGAGGGATGATTTGCTTTTTTAGGAAGAACTGCATATATGTACATGTTTTAGTTTTATTGATATCGCAAATGGAAAAATAACTGCATCTCGAGGGCTTCTAAAAATAACTGAAAATGTTCTTGTACCTACTATTTAAGAATTTCTGTTGCACTATATTGGCAACTTAATAAAGATATAGTGGTATCGATCGAATTCCGAATACGGAATAAGGCCATATATATGTATATTCCTGGTAGAAAATTAATGGATTCTCACGCTAGTTTTAATGGGCACGGCATTGTGAGCACCGAGCGTATATGCAAAGTCACAACTTTATTGCGAACATCAGGAGAGTAACTTGGAAAATTTAATTTAAACCTATTGTACTCATCCTCGTGCCGGAGATAAATATGTAATTTAATTTAATAAACACAGATCTAGTTAGAGCGCCGGTAAATTACTCTGATATATATAATATGAATTCCAAGCTGTTTGAAAGTTTCAAGCAACCGGAAAGCAATTATAGAACATGAAATATCTAAAATTTGCATGGATTTAAGTTGTAAGTTAATGAAAGAACCTTCTCTGTCTCTACCAAACAATCTTATACCATTAATTTTGGAAGAGTTCGTTATTTTAACTTCGAGGATAGATGTATCCTTGGTTGACTTTACTTAGCGTTATACATATTGATTAAACTAGCAATTTCAAACATATTCATGCAGTTTAGAGTCTGTAAAGGTGTAGTATAGAGTAAAATTCAAATCATGTTAAAGCTTAATCATAAATTTCATTGAGAGTTTGACAAAATTGATATATAGAAGCTTCTGGATGGGAAATTGGAAGTTATGAAGGACGGAGACAATAAGAAGAAACAGATCAAGTGATGTTAGTTGAAACTGAATATAAGATATAGGAGGCGCTATTACAAAATGGATCGTATTTATAGAGGTACAAGATCATAGTGAGTTGCAACTGGAAGTAGCAGCCCGTTTCCAATATGAATATGTGAATAATTTTCTACATTTTACATAAGAATATCAAAATGCATCAGAAAAATCAACTCCGGGTCGCCGACGAGACGCACAGCTCTGTTCTGAATGCAGCAGCATTATATTCTAAGCACGGTCTTATTTGCAATTTGTAGAGCAAGATCAGCTGATGCGGTGTATACAGTGTTTTTGTTGCTAACCAAGCTTCTGCGAGGCTGATTTTGCGAAGCTAGTAACGTGGTCATGCCAAAACATATTGCTGCTGGCCGAGACACACGGTAGTCCGATTAACGAAGATGAACGAATGGCCGATCCTGCCATAATGATGTCAGGGCCCGCCCTATTGGCGTGCTTAGTAAACGTGGCTGCTTGGGTCATTAATGTAGATAAGGAACAGAGCTGGTGAAAGTATTGCACCATGAGGCGCCCCCGCGTTAATGGTGTCTGAGATGTGTCCATTCTGTACCACTTTTTCATGTATAGCGGCGCGCATAATAATATTCATGCATGTACTCACTATAGAAGGTGGCTGAGCTATTCAATTGATGAATTTAAATCTTCATTATGCTGAAGATAAATATTTAAAATAACTGCTCCAGAAGTCTGCTTAAGCTGCGATAGTCATACCTTGGTTTGGGTTTTAATAAGAACGCACTTCGATCGACTATCTAGACTGTCTTAAGGCTGCTGAAAGGCACAGTCGAGGGCCATGAGATGAGACTTCACTCGGTTCTTAGACTGTGTGA
>MU182003.1:704644-727129 GCA_016904865.1 Pissodes strobi | reverse complement strand
AACATTGATATTATGTTAGAAGTCGTTAAAAATATCCCTACTAATAAAGCTGAGAAATGGTTCTGAATTAATCACTTAAACCTGAAAAAATCTAAAACCGAAAACCTGTTGATATCTAGTAACAACAGGTATGCATTTGACAAGAGTGGCAAAATGTTAGGGGTAGTAATTTTTCACTATTTTAAGCATTAATTCATCTTGTTGCTCGTACTGGTTTAAGTTAAGTTTTTAGTTATGCACTTACATAGTTTTTCATTGAATTGCTTCTTTTCTATATTTTGTTATTATAAATTGTTCATCAACTTTTTCTTTTATTTAAAATAGATAATTAGAAAGACATCTAACTTATTTTTATTTTCTAACGAGGTATGTGCACGGGTGGGCAAATAAGCGAGCTAAGCGGCTGTATCTCAGAAACTACTAATCGTAGAGACTTGCGGTAAAAAATTATATGACTAAAGTGACCAAAAGAAAACACTAGAAATAATTTTCAAGTTCATACCTCTACCGCTAGGAGGCGCAATAGCTATGGTCGGGTAGAACAATGCATTTTACTCAAAACTGTTCTATTATAAGTTGATAACAGAATACCACCACTGTACTCCTCGTGAAATTCTGCATATTTTTTGTTCATCACTTTTGATTGTAGGGCATGAAGTAAGGGCGGGGGGGAAGGGAGAAGTCTGACTGATCGAAATGCCTATAACTTTAGTTTGACTCAACATATTTGAGCAAACTAGGTCTCGTTTGAGAGAGGAAACCTTGCTTATTAAGAACAAAATATACCCATGACGAATTGGTATTTGCTGCTCCCGCTAGGGGGCGCCAATTCAAAAGTTCATGGTTTTTTTAATTTTTCGTCGAAATTTCAAATATAATGATACCATTATTTTAACAGAAACAGAAAGTAGATCAAATTAGCAGGAAAAAACTTTTAAACCGCATATTGATAACTTCACGCGTTCAGAAGTTATTGCCAGAAGAACATTTTTTAACAATGCATCCATTGAAAAAACGAATACATTTCGAACTTCTGTGGTCAAGCATGCCATGGCTATTATAAGAAAATATATATTATCAAAAATAATTATTAAACAATCATTTAAAGGACCGAATTCGAATAAAACATTTCAATTTAATGTCTCATGTGTTCAAACTGCCTCCCATCATGTTGCACACATTGTTTCAATCTTTGTTGGGTGGAGAAAATTGCCGCTTCGATTTCAGCCGCTGGCAGTTGAAGAAAAAGGATATAGGTAATTAATGTAGTATTTTAAAATATTACGAACAGTAGTTCGTGCTATACCCAAGTTTGAAGATAATGCCCTAGTTCCTATCTGCCTATTATAATCTATGTATTCCAGGACATTAATAATATTGTCTTCAGTTCTTCCATTGCCACGCCTACAGATATTTAGGACGAAGAAAACTGCCATTATCGCGTAATCGCTGTGCCAAGAGTGGAAAAAAATTGACGTTTCTTTCAAATACGTTTGTTTTTCGTTTCTACGGCCTATTAAATATGAAAAAGTATAAAAACATACGTGGGAATTACTGAGTCCGAAATTCGTCAGAAAAAGGACGGTTTATTCTACTCATATTTCCAAATTTTTGGCTGATATTTTAATTTAGGAGAAAGATCACGATAACTATTATACTAAAACTGGGTACCTGAGATAAGCTTCGTTCAATTGTTGCACCAAATTTCTTAAAATATTGGAGCAGTCCTAACTCACAATTTACACTTATTTCCGAGCTTATTTCCTATTATGTTATTATTATAGTATCATTAATGCTATTTTCATGATTGTTTTGATTATTTTTGTTAATAAAACATTTTTTACTTTAGTCATGGCATGCTTGACCATAAAAATTCGAAAAATAATTTGTTTTCCAATGCATGCATTGTTAAAAAATGCTCTTCTGGTAATAACTCCTGAACGCGTGAAGTTATCGATATACGGTTTAGAGGTTTTTTTTCCTGCAAATTTGATCTACTTTCTCTTTCTGTTAAAATAATGATATCATTATATTTGAAATTTCGGAAAAAAAAATTAAAAAACCATGAACTTCTGAATTGGCGCCCCCTAGCGGGAATAGCAAATACCAATTTGTCATGGGTATACTTTGCTCTTAATAAGCAAGATTTCCTCTCTCAAACGAGACCTAGTTTGCTCAAATATGTTGAGTCAAACTAAAGTTATAGGCATTTCAATCAGTCAAACTTCTCCCTTCCCCCCGCCCTTATTTCATGCCCTACAATCAAAAGTGATGAACAAAAAAGATGCAGAATTTCACGAGGATTACAGTGGTGGTATTCTTTTATCACCTTATAATAAAACATTTTTGAGTAAAATGCATTTTTCTACCCGACCATAGCTATTGCGCCCCCTAGCGGTAGAGGTATGAACTTGAAAATTATTTCCAGTATTTTCTTTTGATCACTTTAAAATTTTTTACCGCAAGTCTCTACGACTAAGTAGTTGCTGAGATACAGCCGCTTACCTCGCTTATTTGCCCACCCTGTACATTCATTGGCTTTGCCAACTAAAACCTATATTTTTTATCAATAAAGCCTGCTAGTGATTGATATATTATTATGTTGTAATTTTCCTTGATAAAATTATACTGTGCAACATTTTTCAAACCAACATAAATATCGAAAAATATAAAACAAGACAAATTTGAAAGAAAAAGTGCTAAAACAGAATCTAATACGATTTCTTCATTCCATTTTTGTTTCGTTTAGATTTTCTTAGGCTTCCCAATGACCAATCACGAAAACACAAAATATTTATTCCAAATTTTCCATAAATATTTCCGCTACGATTATATTGAAAGCGCTTCCCCATATTAAACCATCCTTATTAATATAAATAGCGTTGTTACATTTAAATTAATTCTGATCCAAAGACAGTGACAAGGTATTCAGAATATCTTTTTTTTTGCACCGAGTTATTATCTGTTTTATAAGTAGGTCTTCTATTAAATTAATTAAGCATTATTTGGTAGATATATAGTTTCATAGAATGATTAATTTTTATTATATTAATATTATAATATTTATTTTTTTACGAAATATTAATGCATTTATTTGATAAAACGCCAGATCAAAAAGCATTTTAAATTAAGATAAACAAATATATATGTATAATCCTTTGGAGAATTTACTTTTATGCATTCTGAGTGCCAAAGCGACACAATTCTCAAATACAGATCACAGCGCGTTCTTCAAGGGATTAAAAACAGAGAGCTCAGAATTTATCTAACATTTTTATAGAAAGCACCTACATGTCGCTGGCATTTTTGCCATGGATAAACAAGGATAGGAGGAGATATAATCCCTTCCAGCGCTAATGCTGAAGACAGCATTTATAATCCTTATCCTTTCTCTGGATATAGCAGGGCCCACTTTTCTCTTCCCTTTGGTCCGTAAACTTTTGGACGCTTGCCTTGAATAATAATAAGTATTGAATAAGTATATTTAAACTAGTCGCATCTGCCTTGCCTGTGATTACAAGTGGTAAGTGGTACCTTCTTAGTCTTAATCATCTCCTGATGATGCTAACATGGTTAGCGAAACGCGCGTCGAGTGCAAAAATTATGTTTCGTTATTGTAGATAAAGCTCAGTATTAGTGCATGTTGCCGCAGGTTCCAATAATTGAAATTTTAATATTCACATACGACAGTATGCCTGAAGTAGACAAACAAACCCTTAAGGCTTTTTATTTTGTGGCTTTATAATAATAATGCCTACTTACCTATTTACTTTGACTGCCCTTTGACTCTACATATAATAAGTTTTAGGTAACCAGAGATATTTTTAGTATACAGCCGGACATCAGAAGTTTGATTTTAATACCTACCTGACTTTTACTTAGGATACCTAAACACTTTTTATTTGTAGCATTATTGAATATTGACTAAGGGTTGTAGGGTGGTTTTAGGTGCGTGTTGCAATAATTAGAGTATGTTTAAGCTTTGGTTTAAGTTTAGTCGCTTAGTTGAAAACATTGACTTTTACATAATTGTGTATAATAGTGTCGATTGAATTGAAAACATGATGTTAACCTGTTGTGTTTCCAGATGTAGAGGGAATGCTATATAGATGGACGCAAAGTGACAGTTTTTTTCATTTGTAAAAGAATGTGAATTGAGACAGCAGTGGGAAATTCAATTGCACATCATATGATTTTAATTAATTGTGTGATTTTTCTATTTTTTATCTAAAAAATGCTTTGCAACACCGGCTTACTTTACTTCTAGGGTGGTTGTATCGTACTCAATGACTGTCTTAAGCGATCGATGTCTTGGTCTAACGCATGCAATTAAAGTAAATATATATTTTAGGTGTGTGAAATCCACTTTACGCCAAATGAAAATATATTTTATTAATATTTATGAAGCTCCTCAAGCTCATGTAAACTTTATTGTCTTTGTTTCTGAAAATCTGTTTATAACAATAGAGCAAATGGGTGCTGCTCTCAACAAAATTGTATGTCAAGACAAAAGCTAACTCAATTTACCTGTTGAAGTAGGTGCCTACATGATATTAATACTGTAGAGAACGTTCTTATTGAAGCTGCTTATTTTTTAAAACAACATACCGAACAGCATTCTATAGAAGGCAATTTAAACATTATAAGTGATATTTCAACATCATAGGAATACACTCTATTTTTCTTTATAACAAAAATTACCACAAGAGCCAAAAATATTATCACTCAACAGTACAAAGTCAACCAGTTCAAAATTTATTTTGAAAACGTCGAGTCAAGTAATTGCTTTTATTTTTTTCTCTGTTTTTATCGGCATCAAAAAAATTTATGCTGCAAAAACTAGGCAAGAAACCTAGTGATGCAAGTTATTTTCTATTGCACAGGTTGAAGGAAAAGAATAGGAAACATTTCCAAAATTCAGTTTTCTTAAAAATTAAAAATTTAATTTTCAAACAAAAGAGACTAAAACATAGTTTTATCCAGAATACCGAAACAGAATTTTTGCACTCGACGTGCGTTTAGCTAACCATGTTACCATCTTCAGGAGATGTTTAAGACTTGAGTATTAACCATCTTCTGATGATGCTAACATGGTTAGCGAAACACGCGTCGAGTGCAAAGACTCTGTTTCAGTATTGTGGACAAAACTCTGTTTTAGTGTATTCTGTCGTAGGTTTCATACCCCATCATAAAGAAAAGAGAAACTATTGTATCAAATCAAAAGCTCCTTAAGAGTAAGCATTAATTTTTTTGGTTTAGTTTACATATATTTGCACAGGTTGAAGGAAAAGAATAGGAAACATTTCCAAAATTTAGATTTCTTAAAAATTTTAAATTAATTTTTTAAGCAAAAGAGACTAAAACAAAATTCTATCCACAATACTGAAACAGAATTTTTGAACTCGAGGCGCGTTTCGCTAACCATGTAATGGGTATGGGTCCCACACGATTTTATGTTTTTATTTTGGTAAATGGCACGTAATTAACTGTTAAAAATAATATAGGTACGTATTTTTTTGAAGTCAAAAGGTAACAAAAGTAGTATATAAATTAATACGTCTTCCATTGTTAGAGCCTGCTCCCTACGTGCGACACCATCCTAGATTTAGATATCAGACTCTCTTGTTTAGAAGGTGTTGGTTGTACGTCTCAGACCAGCAGGCATAGAAATAGGACTAGAGTCCTATTTCTATGCCTATTTCTATGCCAGCAGGTCGCCTTATGCACAGTTTTAAAACTTTCTTCTTTCCATTTTACTGAGTCATTTAATAAGTCCTTCTGGCTTCCCTTAGCATTCATGAGTATTTTGTAGATGTTCGACCATGTAGTCTTGCTAGTGAATTTTTAAAGCATACGATGAAAAAATAATAGGTTAAAAATTACCATTTAAATACATATAGGGTAATCGTGCGTATCTATACGTACCATTGCCCTTAAGGATATTTTCTTTAAATCATCAGGTGACAAAAAACTATTCAGTTTAATAATATGGTAACAAATTAAATTCTTGATATAATATTCTCACTGCAGATCACACTTTCCCTTTAATTTATCCAAGCTGACGATTGGAAAATGGATATTCCATATAAATAGTAGACACTCCATTAGTATAATGAACGTTCGATCTAAAATTTAGATGCTTGTTAAAATAATAAATGCTGGCTAAGAGTAATGCATACTCAAAGCACAAAGCTCAAATGCTTTCTAATAGATATTCTTGAGATTTTAACAATGTATATTTCAAACCCGCCAAAATGTCAGGAAGTTCTGCTGCTTATACGTCGCGTCGGTCACCGCAAGTATTTGATGCGGTATATGTTAACTATTTCATAATATTATTATTACATCACATGAAATTCAATTTAATAGTAAGCTTAAGTTATCAGGCATTTATATCTTTTAGAGTGTATTTGATTCAAATATGTAACAGATAACAATAAAATTATTTTATTGTGTCCTTTAAAGTTTGGGAGGAAATATTTCTCTTAGTTAGGGTTTTTTATTTGATTGGGGATTTTTCCTACTTAAGGTTAGAGTCATGTTTTGTTTTGACAGCTTAGACGTGGCTTTGATAGTCAATAGTACGAAAAGAAACAAGTTGATTTTATTTTCGGTTTGGTAACAAAAAAATAGTATTTTGCAAGTTTTTCATTAAATAATATTAGTCCGTTATATTAGTGCCGTTATTTAATAAACCCAAACCCTATATGGTAATAGGTCATGGGCCCAGATTTGCGGAAAGTAGTTAAAACTTTAAAAATTAGTCGGTTTGTTTGGTGTGCAAAACAGTAAGGGCGCGAAAACCCGGTCGTCATTACAAGTCAAAATACAACTGTCGGCTAAGGAATAAAAAGGGGACGAAATGCCGGACCAGGCTGGAGTAAATGTACAATAATTGCAAAATTCAATGGAGAAAATTGGACCTTATGGAAATTTCGAATAGAAATCATGTTAAAATCCAAAGGTTATTTTGAGGTCGTTGATGGTACAAAGCCGATGCCTGAGGGTGATGCAAGTGCTTGGGAAAGGATGGACGTCAAAGCCCAAGAAATAATTGTTTTGAGGTTAGAGGAGAAAATCTTAACACACATTTAACATGCAGAAATGTGGATTAAATTAAAAATATTTATGAACACCAGTCTCAAATAAGTGTGCACTTGTTAACTGAAAGATTCTTCTCGTTAGAATATAAAGAAGGAAATGCTGCAGAATTTGTGTCAAAGTTAGAAGAAATAAAAGTCAACTTAAAATGCATGCGCGAAGAAATTAGTGATAAAATTCACAGTCCTTCGCAAAGATGCAACCGGGGGAGACATATTGAAATTCCGAAGCAGAATGCAACGCTTACTAAATTTCAGATCTGAGAAAACTCATAATTGTGTGGAAATATAATAGTTGATAGAAGTTTGGGTGAGATCAGGTTAGATTACGTAAGTTTACTTTACCAAAATATACAAAATAAATGCATATTACTTAAAGTTTGGTTCCTTTTTACAATTTATAACGTTATAAGTCTGGCTGAACATGCAAAAGACCATTTGCATTCGATTCATCTGACATTCCTCGATCTAACGATATGAGACACGACTAGTCTGTCGTGAGAAACTAAAAGTTACCCTCACCCACCCTTAACACAATCTAATGTAAGAAATTACTGTTAGCAGATTACGTAAGTTTAGTTTACCAAAATATACCACATAAATGCATATTACTTCAAGTTTCGATCGTTTTCACAATTTACAATATTAGAGCTTGGTTGTAAAAACTGCATTCGATTCGTCTCTCAGTCCCCGATTTAACGCTGTTAGTTTCTAAGTGAAACTGAATGGTAAAGTAAACTTACGTAATCTAACCTGATCTCACCCAAACTTCTATCAACTATTTTATTTCCACACAATTACGAATTTTCTCAGATCTCAAATTTAGTAAGCGTTGCATTCTGCTTCGGCATTTTCAATATGTCTCCCTCGGTTGCATCTTAAAACGTATCGGAGCCGGCTCAAATAAGTAAAATAAGTTGAGACTAAGGTCTCAACTTATTTTACTTATTTGAGGCGGCTCTGATACGTTATAATTAGTTTTAATAGATTTGGTTACTTTTGGTTAGTCGTCTAATCAACTTTTGGTTAGTTTTACTTAGTCTCAACTTATCTTAGTTATTTGAGTCGGTTCCGATACGTTATAATCAATTTTAATAGATTTGGCTAGTTCTGGTTAGTCGTCTAATCAACTTTCGGTAAGTTTCACTTAATCTCAATTTATGTTGTATTAAATTTTAATAGATTTGGTTAGTTTTGGTTAGTCGTCCAATCAACTTTCGATTAGTTTCACTTAGTCTTAACTTATTTTAGTCATTTGAGTCGGTTCCGACACATTATAATTAAGTTTAATAAATTTGGTTAATTTTGGATAGTCGTCTAATCAACTTTCGGTTAGTTTCACTTAGTCTCTACTTATTTTAGTCATTTAGGTCGGTTTCGATACGTTATACTCAATTTTAATAGATTTGATTAGTTTGGGTTAGTCGTCTAATCAACTTTTGGTTATTTTCACTTAGTCTCAACTTATTTCACTTATTTGAGCTGGTTCTGATACGTTATAATCAATTTTAATAGATTTGGTTAATTTTGGTTAGTCGTCTAATCAACTTGCGGTTAGTTTCCCCTTCCTAGATCTGTGGTTAGTTTCACTTAGTCCCAACCTATTTTAGTCATTTGAGTCGGTTCCGATACGTTATAATCAAGTTTAATAAATTTGGTTAGTTGTCTAAGCAACTTCCGGTTAGTTTCACTCAGTCTCAAGTTATTTTACTTACTTGAGCCGGTTCCGATACGTTATAGTGAGTTTTAATAGATTTGGTTAGTTTTGGTTAGTCGTCTAATCAACTTTCGGTTAGTTTCACTTAGTCTCAACTTATTTTAGTCATATGAACTGATTCTGATACGCTCTAATCAATTTTAATAGATTTGGTTAGTCGTCCAATCAACTTTCGGTTATTTGCACTACGTCTCAATTTATTTTACTTATTTGAACGGGTTCCGATACGTTATAATCAGTTATGCATAAACCGTGTCGTGACGTTCACTAAAATTATCCGTGTCGTGATGCGACCTTGGAAATTCACTGTCAAGAAACCCAAGTATTCATCTGAACCGGCTCCGATACGTTATAGCCAAATATAATGTTTCTGATTAGTTTTCGTTAGTCGACAAAATTCGGTTCGTTTTGATTAGTTTTAACTTACTTTAATTTGTGTAACCTATTTCGATACAGTTTAGCCCGTTTTGGTGCTTTTGGTTACTTTTGATTAGTTTTGGTTAGTCATTCAATCAACTTTCCGATATGTTATAACCAATTTTAATGTTAATTAATGTTAATTATATTTAATAATAGGAAAACAAAAACATTCTCAATGTTAAAATGGTGATCACAAAAGTCTTAATGTCTTTACCAGAGAGTATGAAGCATTTTGTTTCTGCGTATGAATCCACCCCTCCAGATAAGCAAAGATTGACAGACTTGATGTCAAGACTAATGGTAGAAGAAAATAAAAACAAACTCTTAGAAGACACAATGGCCCTTGCAGTAAAGGAAAGATTTACAGCGAAAGCTGGTGTAAAGTGTTATAAGTGCAAAAAAACAGGCCATATAATGAAAAATTGCCCTGAACTAGGAAAAAAACAGTGCAATTACTGCAAGAAAACTGGACATTTAATTCAAGATTGCTGGTATAAAAAGAAGGATCGAGAGGAGGAAATAATTGGAAGGAAGAATGAAAGAAGCTCTCGCGATCAAGGTGATTCAAGTGTAATTTTGAACTGTTATGAGGTGATCGCAATGATAAGCCATCAAGAGAATTCTAGCAATTGGTGGATGGACAGCGGTGTCTCAGAGCACATGTGCTTTGACAAAAACTTATTTTTGTCAAAAAAACAAGAGCCTGTTGAAAGACAAGTTCGAGTGGGCAATGGGACATTAGTTCAAGTGAAAGGAATTAGCACAGTGCAGGTGGAAGCATGGAATGGAGATACATGGGTAAGAACCTTGGTAAGAACTGATTTGAAAAATTAACTTTTAGTAGGTACCTGATTTGGCTATAAATTTATTTTCATTGAGCACTGCTTTAGAATGAAAATGAAATTCAAAAATATTGAAAATCAGCCCTTGCAATGTAATGTTGGGTTAAGTTTGGAAGAATGGCATGAAAAATTATGTCATATTCATTTTGATCAAGTTGAAAAAGTTTTAAAAAGAGCCATTTTGTGTCCAATGTCTTGCTGGCAAACAGCATAGACTCTCATTTCCAATTAGCAAATCAAGGGCAGAGAGTCCATGTGATTTGGTCCATGGTGATCTATGCGGACCATTTGAAGTACCATCGCTTGCTGGGGCAAAGTATTTTTGTTGTTAAAGGATGACTATTCTGGTTATAGATACATTTATTTCCTAAAAAATAAATAGAAAGTAAATTCAAAATTTTCATTAATATGGTGGAAAACATAACTGGAAACCAAATTAAGATAATTAGAACCGATAATGGGTTAGAATTTGTTAAAATAACTAAGATATGTGAAGAAAAAGGAATATGTCATCAAAGAACCTGCGCCTCTACTCCAGAACAAAATGGGCGTATAGAAAGAGATAATAGAACAATAGTAGAATCTGTGAGAACATTACTGCATGTCAGCTTTAGAAAAAGCTTTTTGGGCAGAAGCAGCCAATGCAGTTGTATTTACCTTAAATAGAGTTGGAAGTAGTCCTCAAAAAGACAAAACACCATTTCAAGTATGGTTTAAAAAGGAATGCGATATGAAAATTTGTCAACGATTTGGTGGAGCTGTTAGTGTACATATTCCTAAAATTAAACGACTGAAATTGGATGCTAAAAATGAAATTGGTATCTTTGTGGGCTATTCAGAGGAAGTAAAAGGCTTTAGAGTATTTTTCCGCACAAAAGAACAGTTGAAATTCACAGGGACGTAATTTTTATTCCAAAAAATAAAAATAAAACTGAAAAGAAGGAAGTTAAAGAAACTATTTGTCTGAATAATGAAAATGAAAGTGAAGACGAAGAGCCTACAATAAATATTAATGAAGTAGATAAATAATATTTCTCTGGACGTGTCTGAACTTAATGAGGAACCTATTTATGAAACCGATAATTATGAAGATGTTGAAGAAAATATCGATGAGCCAAGATACGAGATTTAAACATCTGAAGAGACCTCTGAAGAAGAAAATGTAACGATAGGACCTGGAAAAAGAAGCATCAAGAGACCAACATGGTTAAGGTGAGTGCAGATTCAGCAAATATATATTTCTACTCAGAAAATGAAGAACCATGCAGTGACTTATGACGAGGCAGTGTCGGGAAAACATAGTACAAAATGGAAGGACGCTATCAAGAAAGAACTCAGTGTGTAGAAAGAAGATGATACTTGGAGTGAGGTGCCGTGGCTGACGGGAAAAAAGGTAATTGGCAGTAAATGGGTTTTCAAAGTGAAAAACGGTAATGAATATAAAGCAAGATTTGTTGCTCGTGGCTTTCAACAGGACATTTGAATGCTCCTGTAGCTAAACTAACAACTTTTAGAATTTTGATTGTTATTGCAAACAAAGTAGGTCAGCCTATTTTTCAGATGGATGTAAGAAGTGCCTTTTTGAATGGAGAGATAAATGAGGAAGTGTATATGAGTTTGCCTGGCAATAGTATAAATATTAACAATCATGTTTGTAAATTAAATAAATCTATTTACGGTTTTGAGAAAAACCCCAACTGTTGAAATACAAAATTCGATTTATTAATGAAAAATCAGGGTTTTCTTAGGTACGAGAATGATTATTGCTTATATGTAAAAAATTCTGAGAACAGTAATTTGTATGTTTTGATTTACGCGGACGATTTACTTATTTTGGGATCTGATTTGAACCAAATAGAAACATTAAAACATACATTTTGCAATAATTTTCATATCAAAGATCTTGGCATAGTCTCTCATTATTTAGGAATTGATGTAAAGCAAAATTTAAAAGAAGGGTATACTGAATTATGTCAGGAAAAATATTTAAAAAGGGTTTTGCAGAGATTTGGTATGCAGGACTATAACCCAGTGCATACACTATTGGATGTAAATACTGATTTTGATTTTTAAAATAATGAAAATATGATGTTGAATGACAAAAGCTGTGTATACAGATTATTGGCAGCCTTATGTATGCAGTGCAAGTTTCGAGACCTGATGATGCTGAACTTATCTGTGGTTTTGTAGACTCCGGGGAGGGGATGTAATTGATAGAAAATCAACAACTGGATATGTGTTTAAGCTAATGAATTGTACCATATCTTGGACTAGCAATGTGTTTCAATTTCTTCGATGGAAGCTGAATATGCGGCATTAACTTTAGCAGTCAGCGAAGTTTCATGGAAAAAATAATTAATGATTTTCAGTTATTTGATTTAAATAGGCCAATTGTTATCCATGAGGATAATCAATCCACTATCAACGTCGCAAATAATCCAGGAAATAATAGAGGATTGAAACATGTTGACATAAAGTTCCATTTTGTTAAAGAAAAATTAGATAATGGCATAATTATTCACATCAAAAGTGAAGACCAATTGGCAGATATATTTACTAAGCCATTAGCCAGAGTAAAATTTGATAAATTTAGAAAAGGCTTGGGTTTGTTGTTTTAAGACAGTAGTAGTGTTTTTTCTTTTAAATTTGTATTGTCACTGTGTTTCATATTTGCTCTGTTTTCAGTAATAGTAAACTAATTTTATTATTAAGAGATAACAATAAAATTATTTTATTGTGATTGTGGCCTTCAAAGTTTGGGAAGAAATATTTCTTTTAGTTAGGGTTTTTATTTGATTAGGGACTTTTCCTATTTAAGGTTAGGGTCCTGTTTTGTTTTGACAGCTTTTACGTGGCTTTCTGGCTTTGATAGTCGGTAGTACAAAAAGAAACAAGATTATTTTATTTTCGGTTTTGTAACAAAAAATAGTCTTTTGCAAGTTTTTCATCAAATAATGTTAGTTAATTTAATACTGGTGCCTTTATTTAATAGACCCAAACCCTGTATGATAATAAAATAGCCACCAAAACCTAACATGTCAAATTTTATTCTGTAAATTATTTTGATAATTCAAGGTATTTTCTATTATTTTATCCAGCATTTATAATTTTTTTATAACAGAAATTGTATTTTTCTACTTTGCAAATGGCATTAAATATAAATGTTTATCGCCACCTTAGAATATACTCTAACATCGCCACCCTAAGAATATTATTACAGACGCCAATTTGTCAAGAATTATTTTCACTGTGAATGCACGTTTGTGTCTTATCTTAAGATAGACGATAACCGGCAGGATACAGGAATTGCAGAGTCCTTAACTAATACATAGTTATCTCACAACTTACCATAATGTTATGGTAACCTGTGTTCATTTTCTTATTTTTTAGAATAAATGAGAATTTTTCGATTGATATCTAAAATGACATGTCAACTGGGTAGTGAAAGGGGCTAGGGGTGCGGGGAGCACGAGTGGTCGCCCTGTGGCATAAAAAATCATTTCAGAATTTTTCAAAACAAATTTGCTAGTAAAATAATTGATATAAAATGATTTTGATTGTACCATATTTTATACTTGATTTAAAAATCTCCTCCACGTCTAATTTAAATTAAACAAATCAACGTTTACTTTAAAGACGCATCGTCGTCTGGTTGCATTAGTTAGTTAGTATAAAAGTACATTTCAAATTCAGAGAAACATGCATAGATACCTGAAAATTACATTGACTATTTTCTTCCAATACCACAACAACAATTAAAAGATCTTTCAGTACCCTCCGCGATGCACGTGTAAAAACCTGGCTGAGATCACCCATGTCTGAGGAAAGACTCTCTGGTCTCTGCCAAGGTCAAAGTCATAGTGCTTTATCGTAAAGAAACAATCATAGTCCCTATTTATTTAGCAAATTAAAATAAGTCCTTAACCATTACAATACAATTATTATCAAATCTAAGAAAAAAAGTCAAACACTTTTAAAAAAAACTTAACCCTAACATATGTGAAAAAACGAGACAAATAAAAAAACATTTATCAATTAAAAAGAACTAGATAAAAAGCAGTATAAAATTTTAAACTTTAAAATCTATCAGACGATCCATAAAAAATCATTCGGGCTGTAGTAGGCTTTTGGGATTAAAACCTTTTTTAGTGCTTTCCTAAAATGTCCAGTTTGGTGATGTTCTTAAGAAATTAGGAAGTAGATTAAATATATTTTTGCCATTATTTATTATAGAACGTTGCCTTTGTTGGTATTAAATAAGGTTTAAGGCTGTGTGCACGTGGAAGTAATTGAATTGAAACTTTGTATTTCGTGCAAAATCTTTAATAATAATAAATTGCAGAGCGCTTTCGGCCCTAGGCCATCATCAGTGCTTCTTTGTCAGGAACCAGCACAGTCGTGTCAAACAATAGAACTCTTGGACACCACATAGGTTGAACATTGAAATTAAAATCAAATTGAAACTACATCACAAATCACACAGAAAGTGGGGGCTGTTATAACCCATAATTAAATATGAACAGCTACATCCTTTGTACCTGCAAAGGGACAAGTCGTAAAGGATGTAGCTGTTCATAATTTAATTATGGGTTATAACAGCCCCCTCCTTCTGTGTGATTTGTGATGTAGTTTTAATTTGATTTTAATTTCAATGTTCAACCTATGTGTCCAAGAGTTCGATTGTTTGACTCGACTGTGCTGGTTCCTGACAACGAAGCACTGATGATGGCCTAGGGCCGAATTTATTATTATTACAGATTTTGCACGAAATACAAAGTTTCAATTCAATTTGTTGGTATTGGTAAGGGTATGTATGCTTAGCGTTCACAGAGAATTTGTGAATAATAATAAAGTTATTGAGAAAGCAATAAATCGGTTTTCACAAAAGAGCAGAAATCTGCTATTAGTTTTCTCTAATCAGAAAAATATAGGTATGTACATCCATAGTACATAACATATTTTTAGGGTAGATATATTTTCAATACAAGATTTAAGTCAAAGTTACGCTACCGTTAAGTTTAAGTTAAGGTCTAGCAAACCGAGACCGTATATATGTATTTTTGACAATAAAAATATTTAAGTTTCAATCTATATTTACTTTGCCCCAGAGGCGGATCTATGAGGGGGGCTACAGGGGCTATAGCCCGCCATGGGTTCTCAAAAGTTTCTGCAATATTTGTATGCAAATAATACAATTAATTAAATTGAACCTAACCTAAAAAAAAAAGAAGAGTTTTAACGATTGCAAATTTGGTTGCTATATTATATCATCAAGAGCGAGGTCCAGTTCCAGTTTACTGTTATTGTCTGTTGCCCAGCTCTACTTTTTTTACGTTTAATTGACTTGGGAAATTTGTCAATAATGTTTGGTAAAACCCGCTTCGTCCGCTCGTGGAATGCGTGTTTTTTAACGATTGTAACAGCTTTTGGGTAACAATTGGGCGTGGCACCCCCAAAATTTTCCACCTTCCGCGATTAGACTCCGAACGGCACCTGCGGCGAGCTTTTCCCCCACAACGACTTGCCCCTCCCTCCCTCACTTTGACCTTCCGGCACCCATGGATCCTTTGTGGTTTCGGGAGACGACACTTTAAATTTGTACAATAAGTATATATCGCTGCGACTCAAATTCACACCCCTTAGGAGATTCTTTTTAAACTATCAACAGAGTACCTAAATGCACTACACAATGCGTTAAGATAAGCAAAATTGCCAAAATGCCATCTGAAGGTTTTTAAAGCTCGAGAATCCAGAACAGTATAATGGACATTTTTATAGAAGATCTTCAGCCACCATACCATTCTTCAGCTGATTCTTGGCTGGACATATCTAGCCTAAGCGACACGTGGATTGGAAATCTTTGAAAATAGCGGAAACATATTTGGTTGAATCGCTTCAACTGAAGACACTGCTGCAAGAACGAGGTATTTTTTATGTTTTCGAAATAATCGAAAAAACTTCCTAGCCTTTTCAAAATTGGATTTAGACAGTTTATTTATCTTACATTATATTGATAAGGGGATATACATTCAAAAATGTATAAATTTTTAAAATACGTAAAAAATTAGCCAACATTATGTCTTTCTATAAATTATATACCATGGCTATCAGGGTTGAAATAAATAAAGTAAAAATTAATGATTTTTTATGTTTTATTAAACATGATTAATGAAAGAGTAGGTTTAGGTACAAAAGTTTAATCTTCTGATCCACTGTCATCGGTTTAATCGGTTTCTTGGTGATTTGCATTTTGTGAAGTTGAGGCAAGGTTTAATAAATTTCTGTAATAAGGCATACAGTCTTCAAACACATATTTCGTCGATAATGTCATTACATTTTCATACTTGATCTGCTTTAGGGTAAAATGACTTTTATTTTTCAAGATTGGAAAGTGTATCCTTCAGCCGGATGTCAAAGTTTGAATACATTAGAATACCAGTGGACTGGCTGCATTGAGTTTCTGGTATTTCAGAATCATACTGAAATACTTTGTGTTTTGAAATGGCAACCGTTTTTTTTTAAATACATTCCGATTATAGCAACACTGTTAAGAATCATCTCCTGAGTCACTTCGATGGTCACACAGGTCTTGGAGGATTTCTTTAGATGATTAATGTGTTCTTGTAAAATGTAGATGTGTTTCATTCTGCGCATGTATTTTTTAATTCTTCTGAATGATTGGTTGCAAGGAAGAAAACTATTACCTGGTTCAAAAAATATGTGTATAATCTGTTTGAACCTGCGGTTTTGGACCGGAGAATAGTTTTTACATTCTCTCGTCCAAAACAAACAACATTTTTATCGAGTATATTGTCAAAGTAGTTCATTGACAAGCTACATGTTTTATTTAGGGTCTTCTTTGCAGCTACTTCATCATATACGTAATAATGTGAAAGCTGTGACCAAATGCAAAATGCATCACTTTGCCAAATGGAAAATGCATCACCAGATGGAACTTTCGGTAGCGGTGCATTCTGCTGAAAATCGTTGCCTCGTTCTTCGCTAGTACCATTTTCTCTTCAAGGTTTGTAAAAAACGTTTGTGCTCTGGTTTGATGCAGTTTCTGATTTGCTTCTGACTTTATATCATCTGCCGATACAGCAGATTTTCTTGTTCTTAAGCAGATCGCATTTTTGATACGTATCTTTTCTGGGTCGTTCGAAACGATAGTCTGAAAAATTTTCTATAAAGTATCGAAAAAAAAGTTATAGGTCAGTTTTGGTTTGAAAGCTGACGTTTGTTCACGATTTTGTTTTATATCTTATGCATGTTAGGCTTAAACTTCTCAACGTATAACTTGTATATTTTTTTGACATTTAGTTCAGTAGTAAGTAGGATATTCCAAGATTTTCACTGCAGCCATAATGGGACTTTCGGCGAGGAAATTCAGTAATAATGAATTAAAGATCCAAAAGTTTCCAGCGCATTATGATTCTATTTAGATATTTTTTAACATTTAAAAACTGTCGCACTTTCTAGAGAGAAGCTTTTTAGAAAATATACTGACATGTCAACTTGTATGCAATAATTTTAAACTAGGAGCCATGCTTGTAATGAAGCACGCCAAATAACAGTCTTGGTATTTTTTTCCACTAAATCGTTCAAGGATGTTATTATTACTCTCCTGTTATCAATTTTAACTTTATCAAAGCATTTACAGGCCGGTCCTGTCGATGCTGTGAAACAAGCTTACCAGCTGTGTTGACATATTCTTCTCCTTTAGCTAACTTTTTCTTCCGTATATTTCGCTTCCATTGTTCTGGGTTTTGTTTTTTCTTGCGTTTAGATTTAACGTTGCTAATATAGATTCATCAACACCTTTTTCTGCCCTGCGCCTGTTCTTATTCGGGCTTTCCGAGTCGCTGCTGCCATTCAAGTCCGTCGGTTCAAAATTATCCGACGAATCGGCACTAAAAGATTCACTTTCACTTGGGGTTTCATCCATTATACTGCTTTATTTCTCATTCATTTTAACAAAGTATTTCGCTTATGGTGTAAACAATACCCTGAAGAATTTTGAGGTTACAACCGCATTTTACTGTCTTGTCGCGTCTTGTCTTGTTCTCTTTGATGGCTTTGCTGCAAGGGAATTGCCAGTTCAATTCCTTAGTGACCGCACGAGCCATCTGATTTAAGCCATGTCGTGGCCCCTGATTATTGTAATATTAGCTTCTTGCTCATATAATAGCGTGTGTAGATTGACGGCTGTTAGTAGACAACACAATAGGGGACCTAGGAAACACATATATCGAACAAAAGACTGTAATGCAACGAAAAACTAGAGGACAATAATTAATGAATGGAATGAGGATGAAGTCGAGCATTATAATTTAATTTTATTGTGATTTAAAAAAGTATTGATGAGATCAATAGTTTCTACTATAGGATAGGTTAAGACCGTGTTAATCGTTATAGGAGCATTGAGCTTCATACTACAAAATTTTGTATACAATCAAAACCTAGCATTGAATTGATATGACAGTCAAATATAATGTGATTGAGATCTTCCACTGATCCACAGATCCACTGATCCACAGACTGTGGATCAGTGGAAGATCTCAATCACGTTATATTTGAATGTCATACCATTTCAATAGCAGGTTTGGATTTGTATACAAAATGTTGTAGTATGAAGCTCAGTGCCCCTAAACTGTGGACCACAGTCACAATAAGGGAAATCTTTTCCATTCATTTTATGTAGCATTCCTCCCGTTAGGTAGGCATTTTAATTATATTAGTGATATATCTCCTATTTTTATATGGAAAATTGTCAAATCATCATTCTCTCAAAAATTCATTTTGCACTTCAGTATAAGGGTATTTTTGATGTTTAAGTTTCCATTCTTTGGTAAAACGAGCTAAAGATTTATGTTTGATGCTATTAAAGATTTCTTTAGAATTGATGCGTATTTTTTTGGTACATTTAAGATTCTTCCAATATTGGCAAGAGTATCTGTTGTCTCGTTTCCAGGAATTCCTCAGTGACCAGAAATCCAGGCCAGTCTAAAATCGTGTCCATTCTAATTTGAATTGAAAATTAATTTTTTTGTCCTTAACGACCAATAATCAGAGTTGGTTATATGCAAGTTGGCCTTCATTTTGGTGATGGGGCTTAATGAATCTGAAAATGTCGTTTTTGAGATGACTTGGTAAGGTAAAAAAAATTGCGATTAGATATGGAATATTGTTATTGGCCTGAAAAATGGTTTTCCGGATAGATTTTGTACAACATTCTTTTAATAATTTTATCAATGGGAGATTTGTAAAAAGTATTATTTTTGCTAAATATATGTATTTGTGATATTGTTCAGGTTCTCTGATCGCGGCTTCTGAAATTAGGACTAACCTGCGGGTGCATCCCAGACAAATACGTAGTCTTTCAAGAAAGACCTGATCAAATTTATTTAAGATCTTTTGACTAGTTGGTTTAATAATCAATGCGCCGAAATACAAGTGCGACATAAAAAGTGCTTTAAAAATGGTTAACAAGGTGCGTGGATCTGCTCCCCACCAAACTTCACATATTGCTTTTAAGACATTAAGAGCTTGAGCTTTGGAAATGACTTGCTTTACATGGAGAACCAATTTTGAATGTTCATGAAATGTTACCCCAAGGTACTTGATTCTCTGCTGAAAGATAATATGATGAACATTTCCATCATGCATAAAAAATCCCATTAGAGGAGTGCAATTATCGGAAAATTATAGCGAATATTTCCCTCATGTATAAAAAAATCCCATTAGAGGAGTGCAATTATCGAAAAATTACAGCGAATATTTCCCTCATGTATAAAAAATCCCATTAGAGGCGTGCAATTCTCGGAAAATTACAGCGATAATTGCACTGTAGAAACCGAAAGAGCACAGCGATAATTGCATCGTACGTATCTATGGTAATTCCATTGAAAATTTTAAAGCAACAATTTATAAATAACGTCAAAGTCTAGTGAATATATAGGTATTATCAAAAATGTCTCGTTTCGGATTAAAAAAAAAATCTTGCATCTCTGTACTTTGTTTACGGTTACATGTACGTTTTTGTATTAAAAAAAGAATAAAAATGTATTTTTTTAAAACCATGTCTTAATTCGGGAAATATTCCCCCGAATTACACTCGTGCATCAAAATAACCAGAAAATTTTGCATTCGAGCGTGTTGTCTTAGAAAAACTGCATTCGGTCATTTTCATATTTTGCAAAAAGAGCCCTCCACCTTCGGTGTCGGGCTCTTTCTCCAAAATATGAAAATGAACTCATGCAGTTTTTAGAAAACACGCTGTCATGCAAAATTATCGGTAATTTTGGTGCACTTGTGCAATTACTTGCGATAATTGCACTGTAGAAACCGAAAGAGCACGGCGATAATTGAATCTTACGATTCTTACGTATCTATGGTAATTCCATTGTAAACTTACGATGACAGCGACAATTTATAAATAACGTCAAAGTAAAGTCAAAATATAAACTGCCGTTCATAACTTTCGAACATTCAAAATTCGTGGTCCGATTTTAACAATCAATATCTTAACTAATAATTGATGGAATTAAATGCGGTTTTCGAAGTAATAAAGCCCAATGCTTTACAAATCAGGTGACTTGTACCAAATACCTAAATTTATCCATATTCAAATTATACAGGGTTATTCGCAATTGCCTCACAAAATTCAAAATATTCACATCTCTCCCAAATATGAAGAAATCATTTTTTTATCGGTTTGATGATAGCACAGTAGTCATTGGCTTTATACCTCGGGACGTTTCCGAGATTTTTCATTTATCGATAGCGTTTAAAAAATTGCTTAAATATCTTGAAAATCGATATAATGGAAAGTTTGCCTTAATTTGAACCTTTTTTTGTATTTTTTTTTTAATATTTAAATAGCATCAGGGCCATCTCATATTAAAGTAAATGATTTTTTTCTCAAAATTAAGCTATTATAATGTACAGGGTGTCCCAAATTCGAGCCTCATCATTGGGATCTCGGAAACTAGAATAGATACGAGGTTGGTTAAATGGAGGCAAAGTTGCGCAGTTTGTGCTGATCAAAATGCCACCTTACAAGTTTAAAAATTCCGAATACTTCCGAAGATTTTTGGAAAAAATCGAATATTTGCGATTTAATTTTTATTTTTTATGACTCTATTTGAATAGATATAACAAAATAAATTCCACATTTTTATTGCTACTTTTTCTGTTCTTCAAGATGGTGTTATCATATTTTCGAGCCGACGTTTCGTCTTTGAGCTGCCATCATCAACTTTGTTTTTTTAAATACGTCCCTGGATTTTTTATTACGGATTTTAAGAGCTCCTAAGGTCCCAAAACCAATGATGTATCGCACTTATTCGAAAAATTCATATTAGTGACATTTTCCATAAGAATTCATGAGTTAGAGAGAGACAGAAAATAGATTTTTAATAAGGATTCAAAATAATAGTATATTATTTTATATGGAGGAAAAGTAACTTTTCCTCCACATAAAATATGCTGTTTTTTCTTCAAATGTCGACAAATTAATGCAAAAATATCTCTTTTTAATAGTAATAATAATTAATAGGTTTGTTCTAGCAGCGATTTCAAACGGTTTCAAACCGTACGGAGTTTGCGCATAGCCATATAAGCGACGCTTATATCGTTATGCGCAAACTCCGGACGGTTTGAAACCGTTTGAAATCGCTGCTAGAACAGACCTATTATTATCAAAGATAAGTTGGTTTGCAAGGCGGCTTAGACCGGTGTCGGTGAATAGGCACAGGTCGTTGCTATAGTAATGTAACATAAAGCTGTCAGTGGACACTGTCAACAATAATTATTTTTTTAAAATTGCGTCTCCGATTGCGTTTTAATTCCATATTGATAAGAAGTTATTGAGTAAGTTCGATTAAATAATAACCAATTTGTTCCTAAATTAGTGATTTTTAGAAATGCAGTGCACAAATTGAGTGATAAATACAAATTTTAGTTTAATAATTCTTGATTTGTTGACGCTTGCTTTGTTGTTTGTTTGTATCTATGTTGCTATGGTAACACTTTTACCTCCGCCGGCGGAAAAGTGAAAAGTAAAGCTCCGGCGGAGGAAAAATGAAACTTCACGGCCGCCTACACAGTCGAGTAATGACGGATTTACTGACGTTTGAAGAAAAAAACCTTTTTTTACGCATTAACAACGTAAAAGTAAACTGACAGTAAAAATTTATTTTTTGTCTCTCTCTAACACATTAATTCTTTTGGAAAATATCACTAATATGAATTTTTCGAATAAGTGCGATACATCATTGGTTTTGGGACCTTACGAGCTCTTAAAATCCGTAATAAAAAATCCAGGGCCGTATCTAAAAAAAACAAAGTTGATGATGGCAGCTCCAAGACGAAACGTCGCCTTGAAAATCTGATAGCACCAACTTGA
>MU182003.1:661605-704634 GCA_016904865.1 Pissodes strobi | reverse complement strand
TTTTTACAAAAATCATCGGAAGTATTCGGAATTTTTAAACTTGTAATGTAGCATTTTGATCAGCATCAAACTGCGCAACTTTGCCTCCATTTAACCGACCTCGTATATCTTCTAGTTTCCGAGATCCCAATGATTAGGTTCGAATTTGGGACACCCTGTACATTATAATAGCCTAATTTTGAGAAAAAAATCATTTACTTTAATATGAGATGGCCCTGATGTTATTTAAATATTAAAAAAGCTTCAAATTAAGGCAAACTTTCCAATATACCGATTTTCAAGATATTTAAGCAATTTTTTAAACGCCATCGATAAATGAAAAATCTCGAAAACGTCCCGAGGTATGGAGCCAATGACTACTGTCCTCTCATCAAACCGATAAAAAAACTACTTCTTCATATTTGGGAGAGATGTGAATATTTTGAATTTTGTGAGGCAATTGCGAATAACCCTGTATAATTTGAATATGGATCATTTTAGGTATTTAGTACAAGTCAGCTGATTTATAAAGCATTGGGCTTTATTATTTCGAAAACCACATTTAATTCCATCAATTATTGGTTAAGATATTGATTGTTAAAACCGGACCACAAATTTTGAATGTTCGAAAGTTATGAACGGCAGTTTATTTTTAAAATGTCTCGTTTCGGATTTAAAAAATCGTATTTTTGCGTCTCTTTATTTTGTTTACAGATACATGTACGTTCTTGTATTAAAAATAAAATAAAAATGTATTTTTTAAAATCTGTCCTTATTCGGGAAATATTCCCCCGAATTACACTCGTGCATCAAAATATCCCGATAATTTTGCATTCGAGCGTGTTGTCTTAGACAAACTGCATTCGGTTATTTTCATATTTTGGAAGAAGAACCCTCCACCTTCGGTGTCGGACTCTTTCTCCAAAATCTGAAAATGAACTCATACAGTTTTTAGGCAACACGCTGCCATGCAAGATTATCAGAAGTAATTGCACAAGTGCATCAAAATTACTGATAATTTTGCATGACAGCGTGTTGTCTAAAAATTGCATGAGTTCATTTTCATATTTTTCCAAAATATGAAAATGACCGAATGCAATTTTTCTAAGACAACACGCTCGAATGCAAAATTATCTGGTTATTTTGATTCACGAGTATAATTCGGGGGAATATTTCCCGAATAAGGACATGACTTGAAAAATACATTTTTATTATTTTTTTAATACAAAAACGTATATGTAACTGTAAACAAAGTAAAGAGACGCAAAAATACGATTTTTTTAATTCGAAACGAGACATTTTTAATAATATATATTCACTTGACTTTGACGTTATTTATAAATTGTCGCTGTCATCCTACGTTTACGATGAAATTACCATAGATACGTACGATGCAATTATCGCCGTGCTCTTTCGGTTTCTACAGTGCAATTATCGCTCTAATTTTTCGAGAGTTGCACTCCTCTAATGGGATTTTTTACACATGAGGGAAATATTCTCGGTAATATTGATGCACTTGTACATTTACTTCCGATAATTACACTTGAATCTTAAGAATTCATGAACAAGATTATTGAGATTGATTCTGGTTGGTGCACGAACTATCTAAGTCAATAATTGCCTCGTTATTCCACCAATCTGTTTTGGGTAGTATGTCCACAAATCACGGTTTAGGCAACTAGGGATGCAGTTACATACATCGTTCATGCACCAATCTATCCGGCTTGGCGAATCTCATTTTCTTAAAGTCTAATTTTCGCCAGAAAGTGAACTTACTTCTTGCAGCAATGTCTTTAATTGCAAAATAATTTCTGCAAAACCAGCCCACCTCTACTTCTAAAGTTTCAGAAGATCTTGAGCAACCTAATATATCGACAGGTTCCGTTGGTCTTTCTCCAAACTTTAGCAAGAACTAGATGAACCAAATATCACAATTGTAACTATGGCAGCAGTCGATTGCCGTTTGAAAAATGCAAATAGGTGTAGCTTCACCAATAATCAAATTGGTAAGTAAATGATTTCAGTTACTGCAGTTTTCGAATGCTTGTAGCAGGAAATGTCTTTTCCGCATTCTGCAATCTTGCGCGGAATAAATGACACGTTCCGAACTTGTTAGGAAAATAGCTATATCGTGTCATTTTCACATGTCATGTATGTATTAGTTAGGCTTGCCAGATATAAAATTTGAAATAGGGGTATTTTTGAAATTTCGGTTTTCGCCGAACATAAAATGTCATAAAATCCCAACCGAGCCCATTGTGGATCAAAATCCACAATTTTATTAAACTAAGAGATTTTTTTTATTTTAAATTTAGGTCTGTTTTTTAAATTAAGTTTGTGCTCATGCGATAGGTGATTCCACTTAGGTTTTAAATTAAATATGGTGTTAAAACTAACAATACAAAAATAACACAATATTTAGGCTTGCCAGACGTACCCACTTGTGGGGTACAATACCCGTTTTTCTATATAGAATTTTGACCTTTTTCTAAAAATCCAGAAGGGGTACCAAAAAAAAGTACCCTATTTCATAATCGGCGTATTTGCTACACAAAAATTAATTTTTAACTGGCACCGGCCCACGAGTCATTCAGCACTCGAGTCGATCTTATTGGCATCACCTATCGCATGAACACAAACTTAGATTTCAAAAACGTACCTAAAATTTAATATAAAAAAATCTCTCAGTACTCAGTTTAATAAAATTTTGGATTAAATTTGGGCGCGGTTGGGATATTTTTGTTCAGCGAAAACCGAAATTTCGAAAATATCCGTATTTCAAAATGTATATCTGGCAAGCCTAACAACATTGCGCTAACGTATGAGGCAAACCCAGTCATGATACCTATCTACAGCTTTAAGGCTTTAAACCAAGTATAAATATCTAATAATAAATAATATTTTAAAATTTAACATAGGAACTTTAATTTTTGTGTCTTGAGATGGGGTGTTTTTGGTACCCCTTCTGGATTTTTAGAAAGAGGTATTTTTTTAAATTGTATATATATAGAAAAAGGGGTATTGTACCCCAGAAAAAGGTACGTCTGGCAAGCCTATATTAATTTCAGTTTTGTATTCACACAATTTTGAGTTATTTTCAATATTACACTTAAACGTTAGATATTTAGACGCATGAAGTTATGTAAGTACTTTTTCTAGCCAAGTTAATTGTGCTTCTTTCTCATTTTCATAAACTTGTTCGATACTTCCCTCCGCAAAACCAAAACGTTACAATTTATCTACTCTCTAATTTCATTACATTACATACCTACCCACTATAAAATATTTGGTTGCAGCGGAAGTGCATAATCGTTTTCCCGCTATTAAACCATAGAATATAATAACCTACAATTTTTTTTAAATCTCAGAATACATTACAGCTATGGTCTACTTCATTCATAGCGGGCCATCGTCGAAAACATTACGGTTCAACAAATTCTTTACGCTTAGTGAATACAAAACCTACACCGTGTGCATCTATCGTGGCCAGAAACATTATCTGCATTTCATTAATTTGTAAACAATTATGATACTTTAAGGTGTCTTGGAATCGATAAAGCATCGAATCACAAATTGAATTTTGATTAAATTTTTTTGAATCGACGTGCTAGAATTCGTACCAACGCGTTCTTATTATTTTATCGTTTGACCAATGCTCTTATTGCTTTTTATGGCAATCCATATACTGAAAATTCAACATTAACAGGGTGTCCAGCGCAGGACTTTCTATCTCTTATATCAGAAACTATAGAAAATATTGATGATAGTTAAGCACAAAATTGATTTTATTTAAATGCAAATTATTTTGCTTTTACCTATCAAATATCGCCTGCTTTCTTAACGGTTCCAAATCAGTTTATTGCAAAGTTTTCTGCTAGCTTGGTGCCAACTGTGATAAGAAAGAAGGGGAAATTATGAGGCAGATAATGATCATTTAGTACAATAGCATGAAAAGCGGCATTGATATGTTGACCTTCACTCTGCTGTCAAAAATTTATAGTATTAGTAGAAAGGACTCTAATACCCAGGTTAGCAGAATCTATAAATTTTGACTTTACTTTGACTTACTCCTTGTATGGCAAAACAAAACGATGTCACATTAGCGTCGTTTTTATTAAGTTTTACATAGGATCCTATTACTTCAGCGCATCAAGAAAACCTGTAAGGCTTTAGTTCGAAAAAGAAAAAAAGAAGTTAAGCCAGGAGTATTATATTTACGCCGGATCGGATTCTCCCACTCACTCTTTTTTAAAGGTGATCTGAAATGTCCTTGACTTTTGCTAATTTACGCCAACGCATTTGATCTTGAGATTACTTGCCGGTTGGCTTGAAATAATTCGAAATTCAAGCTTGAGATTAAACTTGATATTTAATGGTCACCGTCCACTTAGGCAAACATATTTGACCTTGAGATTATACTCAAACTTGGATTCCCTTGATTTTCTGTCACTTTGGGCAATGCCAAGGTTGACTATGTATGACCTTGACGGCTGACTTTGTATGACTTTAAACTAGTGGGTGGGCCACTTGGTTGTAGGTGTTTTTAACTTAAAATTAAATTACAATAATCTGAAATGACCTTGTGGGGTAGCTTATACTAGTTAAAGAAGTTCGAGAATAATCTTGGTAAGTGTTGGTCAATGCATTTGTTTATTTAAATGTTTGCTATATATAAGTATGTTCGACATCGACTTATTTTGAGAATATAAACTTAATTTATCCTTGAATAACCTTAGAGGCATTACTAATTTTGGTGGTGGAAGTTCGACTCTCGAATTACTGTATAAATTTACTTTTATGGTATAAACTCATCATTTACAGATGAATTGCGGGTAAGAAGTCATACGGCCACACAATGGCACAATAATCTTGATTGAAGGTCATTGAAGATAAGTCCGGTCTGATTGTTCGTCAAGGACATTAAGTTTGGCATTGCATAGCCATGAATGGCCTTGTGAAAATTTTAAGTAAACTTAACCACCGGTTAAGGTCGAGATTGTTATTATTAAATATGATGCTATTTCAAGTTCACCACCTAACGGTATACCTCTGCTTGGCCTCAATATCATAAACGATCCTGATAATATTTAAAGGCCGACATTGTATGTTGCTTGATCTTGAAATCAATTGAAAAACAAATTAGACAATATAACCTTGATAATATTTGGTACGTGACGTTGTACATTCTCATATATTTTGAAATCATTCATCTATATCATTGATATTGTTTAACCATGGTTGAAGATAATTTAGTCTGGAAGCCAGCTAAGGGCATTGAGTTTATTTGAAAGTCAGTTAAAAACTTTTGCCCTCTCGTCCTTGATATAATGAGCTTGATAATATTTCAAGGTCACTACTTGACTTTTTATTACCTAGCTTCATTTCTCGAAAAAGTGCATTTGCCCTCGAGATTTCGAGAGTGTGACTTAAGATATGTAATATAGATGGAGAAGGAAGAGGAAATTATAAAGCCAAAGATGGTTCCTCATTTCAATAGCAACAAGAAAAATTGCAAAATTCTACTAGGTATTCAGCTGCCTTTGTTAGAAGAGATCAAACAAACGTAAAGGCAATACACTTAATAATTTGTGTACTACCTGTCCTGAAATAGCTTTATGTGTTTGAATGATTCGAAAATATTTACAATCCAAATAAATAACTTTCCATGTTGGAACCTTAGACTATATAATAAAGATAGACTCCGCTTTTCATTTATAATTATGCTACCGCCCTGTCTACCCGCCTAACCCCCCAAATAAAACAAAACATGAACAAATGAATGAAACTAAAGAAGTGGGGATGGCTTCTGCGAGCGACAAGCACCTCCCACTGTAGCTCGCGGCCGGTGATTTGCCGATGCGCGCGGCCACGTGCTTGTCCGCTAGGAATTCGCCCGCAGCCTCGTTTTAATGATGGGGCCAGTGGAATAGCAAAACAACTACCTCTTTTTCAACTATATGCTCTAAGGTTGGAACTACTTTAGTAGACAATGCATTAGTATTGCCTTTATATTTATACCGCCCATCCCAGGTGAGTTAACTATCCCAATACCTTCCTTGTCTCATGATAAACTCAATATTACCCATAGCGTTTTTAGTCAAAAGCATATCATATAATTTTGCTTTGGCACCAGTAAGGGGTGCACGAGTTCAACGATTTGGGTAGACCTGGTAGTCAACCTTTTCATTTAAATCAGTATATCTACATACAGAGTCAGAAATAATATCGTTTCGCATAATTTTGTTCTAAACTTATCATCTTAAATTACTTTTTGCATTTCTACTGCGCATAACAAAAACCTGTGTAATTTAACCAGAATATTATTTACTTGTTTTGTATTTGCTTAAACCGACACCGAAACGAAACAGATGGAGACTGACAGCGAAGCCAAGGCAGGATCGGATAGTTAAACACCGTATAGTAAACTATCGGATAGTTAAGTACGAGATACTACCCGATAGTTAAAAATCGAATAGTAAAATACCGAATAGAAAAAGACCGAATAGTACCGGATGGTTAAATACGGGATAGGAAAACATATGATAATATCTGATAGTGAAACACCGAACAGTAAAACACCGGGTAATGCCAGATAAGTATACACCAAATAGTTAAACACCAAACGCCGGCTAATTTCGTATAGTCATTCACCGAACAGTTAAATATCTGATAGTTGTTCGACGCATACCTACATACCGGACGGTTAAATACTCGATAGTACCGAATAGTTATACATCGGATAGTAAAATGCCGAATAGTTTTACAAGGAATAATTAAATACCGGATAGTTAAACACTGGATAATATCGGATGCTTAAGTACCGGATGGCAACAAATAGTTTAATACTGAATAGTTTCGCAACGCATAAAAACGAGTAGTTAATTATCGGACAGCAGAACATACTGGAAAATTGAGAAACATAGAGCAAGAGATGCTGCGGCTAAAGATTGATATACTCGGAATAAGCGACACAATATGGATCGACTCAGGTGAACGTGAATACCGAGAGTGGACGAGTTTACTACTCTAGCAGCAGTGACACGCAACACCGCTATGGAGTAGCTATCATAGAAACGTAGTAAAATCAGTAACAGGCTTTATCCCATTATCCGAGAGAGTTATGTTGCTGTAACTAATGACAACTCACGGAAAACTAAACTTAATACAGATCTATGCACCTACTGCCAACAAATCTGATGAAAAAATATGAAACTTCTATAGGGTTCTTCAAAAGGCATTGAGATTAACTTCATCTAGAGACATAACAGTAGTTATCGGGGATATTAATGCTAAAATCGATGAAGGAAGATGTGACTCTACTGTAGGACCATATGGACTTGGTGTTCGCAATGAAAGGGGCGACCGTCTTATTGAATTTTGTCATGAGAATAATCTTGTGGTGGCAAACACTTTTTTCAAACTACCCAAACGACGGCGACGCCTGTATACGTGGAAATCACCAGCCGACACAGATAATAATATCGTCAGAAATCAGATCGATGACACCTTAAAATAGCAAAGGTACCGAAACGCAATACAATCAGTAAAAACTTACCCATGTGCGGACGTATCTTCTGATCATAATCCTTATTGCTAGGTTTCAACTACAACTAAAAAAGATGCAACCCTGTCACAAAATCGATAAACCAAACATAGATAAACTTAAATCAGATGAAATCAGAGAAAAACTCAAACAACAAATGAACTCAAATTTGGAAAGAAACACCACCAAATGTCAAGAAAATAAAGAAAACGCAGAACAACAGTAGCAGTTCGTTAAAGCATCAATTCTAGAACCAAATGGAAAACAACTTACATCCAGCAAATACAAAAAAGAAGATTGGATGACAAACGAAATCTTGCAACTAATGAACAAAAGAAGGAAATACAAGGCAAATAGCAGCACTCGCTACAAACAACTGCAAAGACAAATAAAGAAACAAAATAAGAGAAGCAAAACAAACTTACTTTTCGGAAAGATGTATTGAGATAGAAGAGCTACAAAACAATTATGACAACTTTTACCTACATAAAAAAAAATTAACGAACTAGCGGGAGTAGCAAAAACATCAAACATACTTTTAGACAAGGAGGGAAAGATCATAATGGAGACAGAACAAAAATTAAGACGATGGAAAGAATACATTGAGGAATTATTTCATGACAATAGACAGGTAAACATGGCTGCAGACCGGCAGGGTGGAGATTTATCGTCATTGGTGGAGACATAGGACCGGAAATAACTGAATCAGAAGTGGAACATGCACTCAAATCCATGAAAAATAAAAAATTTGCAGGTCCAGATGGAATACCAAGTGAGTTGCTCAAGTTAATCAACGACAAAAACAGGAATATTTTGGTGGAGTTATTTAACACAATCTACAATACAGGAATTATCCCACAAGAAATATTAACATCAATATTCATATGTCTACCGAAAAAGGTAAATGCCAAAGAATGTAGTGATCATCGAACCATAAGCTTAATGTCACAACACGTTAAAAATTCTCCTAAATTATACAGACCAGAATACATCACAACCTAGAACTGGATATAAGTAATACACAATTTGGTTTTTGGAATGCTGTGGGTACAAGTGTGGCATTATTTTCCTTCAACGTGTTTTATAGACTACAATAAAGCCTTCGATAAGGTAAAGCATGACCAACTTATAGACCTTTTTAAAAACCTGGATAGACAAGATGTAAGATTAATCTCAAATCTGTATTACAATCAACGTGCCACAGTAAAAATTGGACTGGAAAAATCTGAAGAAATTAAAATAAAGAGAGGAGTTAAGCAAGGCTGCATATTATCGCCATTATTATTTAATGCGCATTCGGAGCAAATTATATTAGAAGCCTTTGAAAATGAGACCGACGGTATAAAGGTGAATGGAGTTCTGATTAACAACATCAGATATGCCGACGACACAGTAATAATAGCCAATAGTTTGGAGAATTTAGAAAGAGTTATGAACAAAATAGTATGATTTAGTGAGATTTACGGACTCTCCCTCAATATCAAAAAAACCAAGTATATGAAAAAGTGTAAGAACAGCACAAATGAAATCTTAATGGTTGGAGGTCAACAGATTGAAGAAGTAAAAAGATACAATTACTTAGGAACGCTTATTACTGAAAACAATGACTATACCGCAGAAATAAAAACCAGAATTGAAAAGGCTCGTACCAACTTTATAAAAATGAAAAAAGTACTATGTAGCAGAGATTTGACGTTAGGCCTGAGACTACGATTGGCAAAATGTTATGTACTCAGTGTGCTCTACTATATGGTTCAGAATCATGGACACTAGATGCAGATGCAATGAAACAGCTTAACTCTTTCGAAATGTGGATATATAGAAAAATCTTAAGAATTTCATGGGTAGATCGAATTACTAACATCGAAGTGCTAAGAAGAATCGGTAAACAAAAAGAAGTTGAAAGTACAATTACGGAGAAAAAGCTACAGTATTTGGGACACATAATGCGCGGCGAAAGGTACAGCCTCTTACGACTAATAATGCAAGGGAAAATAGAAGGCAGAAGAAGCATAGGAAGAAGACGAATTTCATGGCTAAAAATCTGAGAAAATGGTTTGGTTACAGCTCCAAACAACTTTTTAGAGCGACTGCCTCAAAAGTTGCGATAGCGATGATGATTGCCAACCTTCGACGCGCCGCGGAGATGGCACGTGAAGAGAACACGAAATAATATCGAATAGTTAATAATAATATACAAAACGGTATAGTAAAACAATGGATAGTTATCCAACGGATAATTAGAAACCGGATAGTACTGGATAATCGTAAATCTTATATTTATGTATAGGATAGTTATCCACTGGATTGACATATTTCGAAGTGAATCGAAAATTGGTGATTAGCTGTCGAAAGTGTTCAGTTCTCCCATAGATCTAAATAATTGAAATTTCCATCATGCAGTAAAATAAAGAAACCTCCTAATTTTTTAAGTGCTGCATACAAGAACTAATCTATGTTCGCATTGAAGGAAGGAAAAATATTTAAAAATAATTCAAAATGAATTTCGGTTCAGTAAAAGAAAAAAACTCTGGCCGGCACTGGGCAAGACTACCACTGCGTTTTTTGATTTTTGCGCATATCGATCGGAAAAATAATATAATATTAAATAATTAAAAGACCATATTTTGTCGCATGAGCCCAAAATTAGGAAACGACCGGGAGTTCCCAAAGTGCGAGTGAGCCTAATGTCTTGTGTACTTTATACTATTTTTTCAATTTTGAAAGACGTTTAATAAACAGAATATAGATATATTTCATTTTGACAGTTGCGGGGCCATCTTGTGATTTTTGACGTCGTTATTACCTGATTTCTTTCAAGGCGGCGGGGCGTCACAATTTTTGCTAGGGATGGGCCTTGGCATAAACATTTTTTTGTCATACGCTTCCAAAAATAGCTATTTTACGGACTTATTTAAGTCCGTAAAATGTTTCATTTTCGGCCTAGTCCCTAAAAGTCGTCATGGCAACCTTTACGGACTATTCCAAAATTCCTTAGAATGTCTAAATTCGAAAAAAAAAACATAAAAAAATCACATAAATTTAAAACGTACATAATTCTTTTAATACTAAAAATATCAAACGCTAACAAGTAATCTAATAATTATTCGACTAATAAAGTTATTTGGAAAAATGAAAATGAAATGAACAATTTTGTGCATTTTGAAAACTGGTATCTGCAAACGAAATTACTCCTTTTCCATTGGCAGGCAAATTTACTTTCTGTTGAGGTGGAGCAAATGCGAACGATGTACTTGGTGATACATCCGTGAAAGTAGTCACTATTTTCTTTTCCCCCATTAGCAGTTTGCAAACTTTCTTCTTTTTCTCAATAGATTCTTCTATGTAACCTTCCGCCACTGTGGACGACCTAAATATGTATTGTTGTTTAGAACAAGATCGGAAAATATTAATATTTTTACCTCCAACCAAGGCGTTTCAGCGATGTAAAATCCACATCTGCATCTGCAGCAAGAGTAGCAGAAGTACGTCGGAAACACTGACCTGTATATTCGTTTTGGTTCGCCAATTTTAAAAATGCTGCTACAATCGAAGGCATCTTCCCGAATGAATGAATGCCGACGCGTTGCACAGTGCATTTTCCTTTACGGTAAGAGATGAAGACATAATCATGTGGTACATTTTTTGGCCGAAGACAAGCATATTTTCTATACAACTCAACTGGATTGACAACGTTCCCTTCGCACACCGCCGGAAACGCTCTTTTGATATTAGTCTTTGTATCAGCAATAGTAACTAAAAGGTAGCTGTTGCCTTTCTCTATGATGTCTTGCACTCGTAGAGAGTGCAATTCTTCTCTTCTACATGCTCCACAAAGGCCAATGACAAGAGCAAGCTAAAAATCAAATAAAATGCAATAAGAAATCATCTACATATTTTAAAATCATCACCGCAAACTAACCTTAGTAAGTAAATAAGTTTCATCACCAGCCGTGGTCAAAAATTGATCGATCTCTTCTCTGGGCAAAACCTTAAACTTTTTAGGTTCGTAACCAAACGAATTCCTCTTCAAAAAAGCAATAACTTTTGGAAATTTGTCAATATGAATATTTTCTTTAACACCTAGCACTGCTTTCAGCATGGAATATTTCGACCAAACTGTCGACGGTTTGAGCGTTTGTGAATGTAATTTAAGAGAGTACTATTTTAATTTAAAAGCCTCAAAATACATCTTGCGTAAGTAAGTATTTAGTTTTTTAAATAAGTATTGACTTTTTCGTGGAAATAATTTAGCAATAGATTTTCATTTACGAGTACGTCATTTTCGTATTTCCATTCATTAAAAGCATCATATTCTTTATAGTCAATGGTACGATACTTCACAGGAAGTAAATCCAACGCGATTTCTTTGGCCTTTTTAGCAATATATTCGGGATTTTGGAACATTTTAAAAAGTATGTGACTTTCTGACGCATTTCGAATGACATGACAAAATTATCGAATAAACAAACTTGTTGCTACGATATCAATTTCTAAGCTAACTTTTTCGAACATTATGATTTTAAAAATTATGGAAAATTGTCAAATTTAAGCGTTCTGAAGAATTGTAAATGACGGATAACAAAATTTTGGCAGCGTATGACAAAAAATAGAGTTTGTCACAAGTACCCAAATGAAGTTTTTCAGGACTCGTCTGCTGTTCAGGAAAGAGCAATGATTCGTCCTGAAAAACTTAATTTTAGGTACTTGTAACAAAAAAATCTATTTTGTTAATATCCATGCAACCAACAACAAAAGTAGTGTCGAAAACATTCAATTGGGTATTGAACTGAAATCTTTTTTAACGCAAAATAGAAAAAATAGTTTCGAATCAAGGCTATTTTACATTATTTAGAAATGATTTGGGCATGATTTTATTTGCATAATAAAATAAACCTATAAAATCATCTTATATGCCTATTTGAATAATTAAAGTAACATGCAGAAAAACAAATCTGATCAATTATTTGTCAACAATCATCGTGACGATGAAGCCAATGTAATTATTTACAAACGACAAGTCACAAATAAGTTGCTATAAGTTACTTTTCACACTGAGTGGGGAAAAAAACATTTCCTAACTGAAATTAATGGGAAAAGTAGACTTTTTCCCTCGAAAATAATAATTTATTATTATTTCAGCAAAGATTTATAATATTGTGTTCTCTTCTTGTCACAATGTAAAAACCTCTCTTATACTTTCCTTGACTAGAGCATGATTTATTGTGTTCCCTCCTAAGTTTCTTTCACAGTGAATGCATTTAATTTTGTATGCTACACCGGATTTTTTTAGACTTTCGTCTGAGTCTTTCAACTTAGAAAAAGCGTTGCCAATTTACATTATATATTTTCCACAAATTTTAATTTTAAAATGAATATTAATTGGCTTAGCAAGTATTTTTTCAATTTTTTTGGTCTAGTTCTTTAATTTCTTGGCCTGGATGTGTGTATGCAAGGGATCACATCCCTAAAAATCATTTTGAAAATATTCATTTACCATTTCAAAAAAAATATATTGTTGTATCCCATATAACCCGGTGTTTGGGGTATTACCGGACAACAAGCTTTGTGTGAAATAAAGCGCATATAATTACAGGCTTGAAAGTTATTTTATCTTCTTAAGACCTGTAAAAAAAAAATTCTTGTATTCGATTTTAAATATTTTAATTATCTGGCTAATAGAAGTAAAACAATAAATATCGAAATGAAGTAACCTATTTTATGTGGAAAAATAAACTAGAGCACATCAATAAAATACAGTATGAAGGAAAAATGATATGTTGGCTGATATACGTTAGGAAAGCAGAAATATCTGCAGAATGTAGGTTTATATATCCACCTGAAAAGGTTTTGTGTATCAATCTGTAATAATGACGTTGCTATATCAGCTCTTAGTATCAAAAAATTGTACATTATGTTATGTTCTGTTTACAGTCCATGGTGAACTGAATAATGCTATTATAGCTATTGAATATTTGTAGCATATCTCCTGTGCTATTTTTCAGAACTGAAGTGATTACGTCAGGAACAATTTTTTTCACAAATTGTAATTCAAAATCTAGCTTTGGAGTGCATTATTCGAGTAAATCATCGATTAGGTATTGTGAAGCTATAGGTGATAAGGTGGCTCCCATTGAGGTGCTAAGAATTTGTTTGTAATATATACCATTAAACCTGCTGTAACATGAACCGATAATAAATTTATTAAGTTCTTGCGTGTTTTATGTAAGTATTTTGCATCTTTCAAGTTAATAATTCTCATTAATTTTCACATTCATCCGGATTTTTTTATTCAAATATAGGTATCTGACAAAGTCAAACAATTAGTCCGTTATAATTTGAAACCATCAATAAGGAATGACAGCATCTCAAAAATCTGAATAAAGGGCTCAAGCGGATATCCCTCAGACGTAGTTTATAAATTGTCTAGTGGCGTCTATTATCGGGAGTGTTGTCAAAACGTCCTTTAGACTTAACCGCATTTAAGCACGCCACTGGATAAAAATGCAAGCCACGAAAGAATGTATGAGGCATGCGGCGGTTTAACGTTCCATGATTCTAGAATCCGCGGTTTGGAATTCTTAACCACGATAGCCCAACCGACTTTTCAATCGCGCGAAAATTAAGGCCTTCGATTGATTGTGCACAATCGGGTGGGAATATCCAGACCTGAAGCGCGTCCCTAGAATTAAAATTAAAATTAGTTGCAGTTCGGATCCCGGAAAGGCATGAAGCAAGAACTCACTTTAGGCCAGCGCCATCGTTGACCCCGTCTGGTCTAAAGTCTGTCGTCTCACCTTTGTAAGCGCTACATCAACAGTGCCGACTCAGAGTGGACCTTCTAGTCTCGTGTTAATGTTCGGCGCCATTCGTTTTCAAAATCTCGCGTGCGGTTCGAGAAGCCTCAAAAAACTAAAGACACTAATACGTAGCGTAGTAGATATTAATTAAAATATCTTATGTCATTAGTTAGTAATTAGAGAAAAAAATCCAAATAAATATCTTTCCTCCAAAAATACTAGATTAGAGTTGTCTAAGAAGTCTTTTAAATAACGACTAGAGTCGATTGGATAACGACTTGGCATCCCGTGATATAATTATTGTAAAGACATAAATATTGTTATAATATTTTAGATGAAATGAAATTTCGAACCCCTCATTCGACGAAAACCGCGCACCAAAAGCCCCCGAAGATGAATGAGTTCTTCGTGCTTGAGCTGAATCGAAATAGATCAGAAGAAGAGCTAGCTTTAACCCAGAGTCCTCCGTTGACTTCTAGCAAGTATATTGGGGATCCTGAGGAATTCATATTAGACCCGGCAGCGGTCTTTGGTTATCACAGGGAATCTGTTTCTAAATTTCTTTCATCTAAAAATTATTCTGAGGAAGCTCAAATCAAGGCGGGGCTCCACATAGAGGAACTAGAGCATTACTCGGTCGGGTCGAGTCTACGCGGCCCCCTACTGGATCACCCCGAGCCGCACGTAACTTATAGTACGCCTTGGCCGTTCACTGGAGCGGTTCCGAAGGCGAATGCGCCGCCCCGGGCGACGCACGTGCGCGCGGACATCACGGGCTATCTGAGGAAACAGCCTGTCCTTAGGATAAGCCAACGATATTTTCGCGTGATGCTGGGAAAATAGATGCCTATTAAGATTCTCTTCTAGATTAAAATATCTTTTTAAATATAGACGCTTGGAAATATTTTATATGTTGAAGACTACATATAAACAGTATATTATAAAAGACGTAGAAAATAACGCTTTGCACTTTCCTGTCTTAATTTTTCATGAGCTACTTAGTGACGCCACTTTCCCGGCTAATAGGTGACATTGATATTATTCAGTTGGAGACACTCTATATAAACTAAAATTATTTTTAAATATGCGTTTAACAGAACTGTACAACTTTTTGTAGGGAACATTTTCTCTATCTTTAGCTGCACTATTGAGCCACCCTGTAGATTAATTGTCCAGACTGCTTTTTTAATAGCAAAAATCTAAACTCTATATTTGTTTCACACTCGTTCCTCCATACGCTTTGCGAGTTATGAGACGTCCCTGGAACTAGGAAAACTGTCCACAAAAGACATCTGAAGGACGTTTCTAGGACATCTTACGTCCTTTAAGAGGAAAAGTCCCATAATTATGACCTAAGGACTTCCTGGAGCTTGTTATAATAATTGTACGCTGCATAATTATTATGTAAGTGTCTATTCTGGAAAAGGAGGTATGATGATATATGGGCTGGATGACGTGGAGCTAAGTGGCTTCTGTTATGGCTGGCTTTCAGTGTGAATTCAATATTTATTTACTTAAATCTATAAGGAAAATTTTGCTCTGAGCTGATTTCTTCTTGGTATTCCATTCTTATGTTGGATGGAAATGTTAAGTTGTTGTTATTATCCAATAATACAAGACACATGCTAGACTATATATACTTGATCATCTTCTAATTATACCCAAAGTAACTCAAAAAATATATATAAAACCAAGGACAATTCGCAATTGTCTTTGGATTGTCTTTGATAAAACTGAGCATTATAATAAACAGTTGTATATTAAAGTTTCAAAGTAACAAACCATTTCAATGAAAAACCAAAATAAAAGTTGATACCTGAATAAATTGTAAAACTCAATAGGTGTAGGACTAAAAAAAACAATTATTGCAAAGATATATTAAAACACTATATACTTTATTAATTAAGCTTAATTTTGTAGCCCGTTATTTCCGTTAATCGATTATATAATTATATTTTGTTATTATTCAATAACTACGATTCCTATTTATAACGTATAACAAGAGAAAGGTTTCTAACATTGGCATCCTTTTCAGCCATCCTTACAATAAATTAAGTACGCTGAAAATTACGGCCCAGCCACTTATAAATTATCAAATAAAAATATTAGTCTTATCATAAAATAGGACGTATTTTTGACATTAGTAGCTAACGTTACGTGTCTTTTTCTAATGCAAAATTATATGGTTTCATTTTTACAGCTCTTCATTTCGTTCTTGATGTATATGGTGGAGTTATTATCCAATTTGGTTGGGCCGTTCGTTGGGCAGGCTATCAAGTAGGTTTCGCCAGTAACGGGATTTCGTTCTGAAAACCAAATAAATAATTAAATGAAACTGAATTAATTATTAATATCATTGGTACAAATTTAAATGATGTATACCTGTTTTCAAAGCATAAATTGCTTTGTAATCCATATTAACCATAACTGTTTCAGTTTAAATTTAAGTGGTAAATTCTCGTGATTGGTTACCACCGTCCACAGTGGCAGAAAGATAGATTTAATTAGCTATTTATTTATATGACGTTTCATATCCATCATTCAACATAAATATATTTAGGTTTATGTTTATGTCAGTCTAGTTAATTTATATTGCAAATGTATTTCAAAACCTCAGAATATCAAATATTCATGATGTATCGATATATTAAAAATATATCGATACATCAAATCATTGATATCAAAATTACGTTATTCGATTTAAAAAAAAAATATTGGTATACGATATATCGATAAATTTTGTGAAATAATGAAAATATTACCTTCCCTTACTTAAAACTTTCGAGATGAAAATCTTAACTTCACATTAGTTTTAGACTTATAAGTTTAAAGAGTATATCTAATTTTATATGTAGCATATAAAGTTCGTTGCAAAATTAGAGAAATTAATAAAACAGTAATAAAGCATTCAAGAAGCCGAGAAATTTTATAAACTTGTTTCGGCTATTACGTAGGGGTTGTACCCGTTTTTCGTTTCCGTCAAACATTACTGCTCACACACCTGCCTATAATAAGCTTTATATTAGAGAGTAACTGAGTTAAGAGAAACATATCAGTTTTAGTTATATTTTCTAAAGAAGTGAAACAGTTTGTTCAGGAAAATGGCTAGCGTCTCTAATTTTCCTGCTGTGAAAATAGTTAGTAAAGGTGCTCTGTCTATAAATGAAAAGGATATTTCTCTTAACATCCATAATGTCCTCAAACACCAAAATCCATCAACCTGTGTTGGACAACTAGTTGAAACGTATTAGAGTACTTCGCCTTCCCCTTTTTTACCACTGTGAACTAAATCCAATAGAATTAATTTGGGGTCAAGTCGATACAGATTCACTAATTATTTCTCTGGATACTAGTATGACACACCACTCAGAAGGCGTATAGGACTTCTCAGAAGGAGAGTTTTCACTTTTTTCAACGCTTAATTGAGATATAAAGGATTGTTGCAAAAAGGCGCTTTTTAGAGCCAAAATATGGACATTAAAGAAATCCCATTTATCATCATTATTCATTTACCCATAATAAACGAATGAAGAAAACGACGTCCAGACTAGTGCTGCATCACCGGGGCCATGAGGACGGTGCGCACAAGAGCTCTGGAGACGGTGGTGGGGTTGCCTCCGTCGGTGGACAAGGTAAGGCACGAGGCGGCTAGAGCGGCCTTGAAATTGGCTGATGCGGGGATGCGATGGGACAATGGCTCCTGTCGTAGCCATTACGCGGGGCTTATCTGGGAACCTAACCAGCCTGAGTATGCCAGGTGATGCGATGGTCCTTGAGATAGCCTCCCACGAGTGGATAAACTTTCTCTTCACTACGAAGGAGAATTTAATGTAGGGAAGGATGGAATTCTGGGAATAGGAACACTGTTTGGAGCTGGTGCGTAAGCACATTATGGTTTTCCAAGCGGAAATTTTTGCGATCATGATGGGGGTCTGGGAGTTGTTAAGCCTCAATGTCGGTGGTGGGAGGATTTTGTTTTGCTCCGACAGCAAGGCCGCACTCATGGCTCTTTCATGGCGCTTCTTGTTGGTGAGCGAGTGTAGGAGCTGGCTGATTGAACTTGCAAAGCATAAAAAGGTTACGTTGTTCTGGGTACCGTACACTCGGGGGCACCGGGGAACGAGGCCGCTGACGCCTTAGCCAGAGAAGGCTCGGCACGTAGATACTTAGGGCTTGATCCCTGTATGGGGATCGCCCAGAGTTTTCGCGAAAGAGTTTTGGAGGCCTGGACCGAGGGTATGGCAGACGGCTCCGGGGATGAGACAGACGAGGCCTATGATACATTGGCTCGCGAAGAGTTTTCCACGGGGTTGTTGTGCCTACCTAGGAAGAGTGCAGGGCCCTGGTTGGATTCTACATTGGGCACTTCAAGCTTAGACGGCACCTGACTCTGCTGAAAATTGCAGAGGAGGGAAAGCGTAGATGGTGCATGGAGGACGATGAGACTCTATACCATTTACTTACGGAATGTCCCGCCTTTGTGTGGGCAAGACTCAGAATCTTTGACGCGACGCCGATCGAGCCAGATTCAGTGCGTCGGTCGTGTTAGTCTGAAGGAGATGCGAGCTTTCTTAAGGAAGACCGGCATCCTGGAGGTTCTCTAATGCGTGCTGGGGGCATAACGGGTCCAATTAATGGCGTAAGCCTGCTTGGGGCCACCCCTTCTGATACTGATACTGACTGATACCCATAATAGACACTTATTATGTCGCCACTAGCATATTGATTTCCTTCAGAAATAATTAAACCAGTGTATGTAAACTGCTTTGCACCCTTAATATCAACCATACATTTTTGTTGCTATCCGTAACTTTGAATAATCTTTAAACAACTATACATCTGAACTTTAATTCACGAGATTTACGATACCAAACAACTTGTGAATCACATAAGATATCGGTATACAAATTCGATACACTCGAAGAAAAATCTTGCTTTATTTTATTTATTATTGCTTTTGATAAAGTTTTAAATAAAAAAGGTGGCTCTATGATCCACGACTATCTCATTTGGATCAAATATTGTATCAATCTAAAGGTTTCCGTAAAACATGGTAAATTACTCATACATCGAAACTTCGATATGTATAATGGTTTTTCAAAAATTGCCATAATATATTCCAATATGTCCACATCAATAAAAAGCATATTTTAAATGGATATATCTACTTATAATAGAGAACATCCTTGTTACAAGCATCCCATTGTTAATCCAAATTTACAAGTTTATGCCAAAAATTTTAATTTTTCTAGCACAAAAAGTTTTTATTTTAGTTACATTAAATCGAACTTCACGTATTTAGCAACTAAGCTACTGCAATTCCTAATGTACGATACCAAATAACGTTTAAATAACATGGAATCTCATGTATAATCCATAGACGTCAAACAAAAACTAGAAAATCAAATATATTTGGGGTTTTCATGCTTGATAGAGTTTAGAAAAATATTATATATCTTTCTTAGCCTCCTTGTATATAGATATTTCATATTGATCAATTAATCATCAAACTTAAATGTTATTTAATAAACCGTATGTTCAATACGAATGTTTTCTTTTCTTCCGCTATATCGAATGTATTCAAAACTAAAAATTGTTGCTAACGTAAATGTCAGGAGTTGCAGATTGAATTGTAGTTTTATTGCTAAATACACAATCTTTGATTGAATGTAAGTAAAATACGAATAGTTTGTAAATATGTTCTCAAATGATGTTCGTCTCATGCCCACTAGTCGTCTCTTTTTCCATATTATCGGAATATCCATATATCGAACTTTTTGTTTGATAAATCAATGTATGGAATCGTCGATATATTTATATATCCGATAAAATTTAGGTTGTTATTAGTAATGATCAAAATGGAATATCAATATACAGGATGCGTAATAAAGCAGTTTTGTCAAACTATATTAAAAACGAAAATTCTCATTTTATTTGGAGTGCCAACAGGGGCTATTGTGATACACTTAGGGTCAACCGGGGCTATTGTGATACACTTAAATATATGGGGCTATTGTGATACACCAACCAATCAGATGTTTAGTGTAAAATGTATTGCATGAAATAAATGCAGTATATTACAAGAAGCATTACAACAATCGCCTCATATTTTTTTGTGATAAAAGATTAACCAATTGTGCAAAAAAAAATGGAAAAAGAGCGCTTTTTTTCTACCACCAAAATTTCTGCGACCTGTGTAAACTTTTCTTGGCACTGATTTATACAGCTATATTAAATCAGTTTTATTACAGAACCTGGAAATACAATTTTTTAGATTTATTTTACCTTAATATTAGTAAGCTTAACCATTAGCTGAGATAGCTTTATTAGCTATGTAAGTTAAGGGGCTATTATGATACACAACTTGGGGCTAATGTGATACGTCTGGTGGGGCTATTATGATACAAGTACCTACCACCATATTCATCCCCAAGAAAATAAGATGTGAGCGGTAGTGACAAGAAGGCTTTTAAAAAAGAACGAAAAAGACATATGTCTAATCGATACCGAAGCAATTATTGCCAAACTACCTTCTCCTAACTGCGTTTTATCTAGAAATAGAGAAAAATTTGTGTTTGATAGTATAGTGCCAGTATATGAGGCAATTTAGCGTTGTATTTTCAGTTTTTTATGCTATTTCATGTTTATGCTTTATTGAAATATAAGCCATTTATCGTTGTGTTATTAGTTTTTCGTGCTATTTGATGTTTATGCTTTATTAAAATGTTCTCTAAGGATGTAGGCTTTTTTTATATTGAAGCGAAATAAATGTATTTCGCTTCTACATTTTAACTCCACTGCGAGATTATGGACTACTTCTTCAACTTTTTTTATATTGTTACTTTTGGCTTACCTTACCTTTTATACAATGTTTTAATGCTTTAAAATTCATATACTTTTGCCTTTTTTATAAATGCTGAACTTCATCTCTTGTATCTTTAATACCAACAGTCATATCAATACCAAATTTATAGGGGAATATGATAAAGGACCGTAGTGTATCACAATAACCCCGCTGAAGTAATAACACTTAAGAGAATGCGGTTAAAGCACTGTATCAGATTAGCCCCGTTGTGTATCAATAAAACCCCCAAACGAAGGGCTATTATGATACACAGTTTTTTTTTTTACAGTTTTCCTGTTAACTCTACATAAGTTTTTATATAAGAACACTGAAGGGAATGCAATTTTGTACCGCATAAGACCTTTCGTTTTACTTAAATAAAAAAATAACATTTTTTAACTTTTTAATTTTTGTATCATAATAGCCCCGGTTGACCCTATGTATATATTATATTACTCAAAAGTTGTAAGTATGTTACAACAATTCTCAGGAATTGCAGTTTATTTACCTAGTTTGGGTTTCTTTTATTTTTGAACTGTCAGACTAAAAACTATCTAGTTAGATTCGATCAAACTTCACGTATTTAGTAACTAAACTAATGTTCCATTGAACTACCGTTCCTGAGATTTATGTTCAGTAATAAACAACTTTTAAATACCAAAGATATCGGTATATACTATATAGATTCGATAAGCCACAAAAAAAATTATTGGATTCTTGGAATTGATAAAGTTTGGAAAAAAGCCGTGCTTTTATTATACAATTTGTATACAGATACCTCAGTGTGATCAAAAGGTCTCTCCGCCTCGATATTACCGTAAAACGTCAGTAAATAGAAAATTCCATTTAACGATTTATCAAAAAATTGCCTATTGGTAGGGGTCATCATTTTCTTGAAAACTTCTTGATCTTCTCTTGATCTTGTTTTTGATTATATTAGATCAAGTTAAGTAAAGCATTTCAAATATTAGTTGAAACGTTTAAAGTTGTTAAGTTAAATATTGTGTTCAACAATAAATACGGCACGATGCGCTAAAACTGATTCCGGAGCGTTGAAAGTACCGAAAGTTTTAAACGAGATTGTATGGTTGAAATTATCGCTCAGCATGAAATATGATTTAATGGGATTGCACTTCATGGTTAGCGGTAAAAAATCTTAACGCGCTAATTATATTAGACCAAATTAAGCATTAGTTCCGTATTATTTTTTAAATGCAATTTAGATAGGGCAATTAAGATTAATAATTGTCGGATAGTTGTTCTTAAGGCCATTCTCGACGGTGATGGGCATAAACGAATAAATACATTTGCATTAAAATTGGTAACTCTTAGAAATGTCTGAATTCTCTCAGAGATCTCCAATTTAAACTAAACGCCCCGGACCAAAAGTAGGGCATCAACGAAACTTGATACAAGCACAAGATACTGAGATGCTGTTTTCGGTGTGAATTTGTTCAGGGCTGCAGGTTGCACGTATGCGTATGCGACTGATAAATAATAACATATACAGGGTCAGAAATGAGACCATTGCACTTAATTCACCATTTTCATATAGGTGACGTCTTATTCTGATAACCTCTATGTAAGACAATCCCGTAGCTATTTAATAAGAAGTTTCAAAACCTTCCTTGCACTTTTGGAAAAGCTTGTAATATTTAAAAAACATATATTTTATTCACTTAAATAATCCTTGAAAAATATGCACAAAACTATGTCGAGCCATTTTCGATAGATTCATGTGTTCTTATTATACACGATTTTTTCGAAAATTTCCACATTTTCAGATAAGTGACGCATTAGCTATACAGGGTGTTTCATAAAATATGCGCCAACGCTCGGCCGGAGATTCATCATCCAAAAATAAGAAAAAAAGTTGATATAAACGTAGGTCCGGAAATGCTTCGTTTTCAAGATACAGGGTGTTGAACATTTAAAAAAAAATCGGCATTTTTAAAATATCTTAAATATCCTTTGTCCGATTTTGTTGACATTTGGCAGCGTTATTTACAGTGATAAGGGGCTAATTTTCCTTTAACTAGATTAAAATTATCAAGTCCAGTGGCGTCCCCAAAGACACCTTGTCGAATATTTTTGTCGAAAAAAATGTACGCCACTGACTTTTTTGCAATTTTTATATTTTTTTATGATTAAGCCACTAAAAATAATTTTTTTTGTCTCTTGAGTTGTTTTCATATCTTACCTCGTTTTCGAAAGCAAAAATAAAAAGCATATTATTGCATGTCCCTGAACAACAAAAACATGCACCAACGCTCGTCGAGAGATTGGCCATCCAAAAATACTAGAAATAAATTTTAATAAACATTGGTTCACAAACGCTTAGTTTTTGAAACACAGGGTGTTAAAAAAATCTAAAACGTTTTAGAGATATTTGGTTGAAACTTTGGTAAAATTATGTGATGCATAGATGGTAAATTTTCACCAAACTAAAATACATTTTTTTCCAGCAGAAGCTTACATTTGGATATACTTATTAATATAATTGTAAACAAATGTGTGACCCGGTGTTTAGTTCCGGTTCACAATTTTTTTTACTATTTTATTAATAGGTATACCCAAATGTCGCTTCTGTTGGAAAAGATTATTTTAGTTTGGTGAAAAATTACTATCTATGCATCACATAATTTTACCAAAGTTTCAACTAAATATCTCTAATACGTTTTAGATTTTTAGGATTTTTCTTAATACCCTTCTATTTCAAAAACTAAGCGTTTGTGAACCAATGTTTATTAAAATTTATTTCTAGTATTTTTGGATGGCCAATCTCTCGACGAGCGTTGGTGCATGTTTTTGTTGTACAGGGACATGCAATAACATGCTTTTTATTTTTTCTTTCGAAAACGAGGTAAGATATGAAAACAACTCAAGAGACAAAAAAAAATATTTTTAGTGGCTTAATCATAAAAAAAAATATAAAAATTGCAAAAAAGGCAGTTGCGTACATTTTTTTCGACAAAAATATTCGACAAGGTGCCTTCGGGGACGCCACTGGACTTGATAATTTTAATCTAGTTAAAGAAAAATTAGCCCCTTATCACTGTAAATAACGCTGCCAAATGTCAACAAAACCGGGCAAAGGATATTTAAGATATTTTAAAAAAGCATTTTTTTTTAAATGTTCAACACCCTGTATCTTGAAAACGAAGCATTTCCGGACCTACGTTTATATCAACTTTTTTTCTTATTTTTGGATGATGAATCTCCGGCCGAGCGTTGGCGCATGTTTTTTGAAACACCCTGTATATGAGACAAACATTTGTGACCTAATTTATAATCAACAGAAATGGGAACAAGTGTTGAAAGTACTAGTTTTCAAACGAGGAGGTTTTTAGCACGAAGCGTAAGCCGAGAACAGAAATTCTACGAGGTTGAAAACATACTGTCACACGAGTCATGACCAGCCAGAAAATTACATACCCATCAGTCTCCGCTCGGCTGTGAGCAAGGTGGCTGAGAGAGTGATCCTCAGAAGACGATGAATCCAACGAACTCGACACGATCTCCTGCTTCCAATACGGATATAGGAAGGGACACTCAACGGAATTACTACTGCTAAAAGTAGTAGAGAATAAAACAAGATGCTGCAACAACGGCCAAGTGACAGGAGCAATCTTTCTAGACGTAGAAAGAGCCTTTGACACAGTATGGCAACAGGGGTTGTACTATAAGATGATATAGTAGGGGGCTACTTTGACCGAAGATTATAAGGAGCTACCTAACAGACAGGATAATTAATGTGATAATTAAAGGCTCCAGGCCTAGAACACTTGAGGCAGGATAACCGCAGGGCTCAGCCCTTGAACCATCCCTGTACTCAATATTCACACATGATATACCATCATTTAACGACGCGCAAATTTCATTGTATGCTGATGCTCCAATGATGCAATTTGTCCACAATGGTACAAGGAGGATAAGCGCTGTGCTACAGGAGGCATCACACGAACTCATAAACTGGATGATAAACTTGAAGATCAAGGTTAATGAGCGTAAAACTCAGGGCATAATCCTACAGAGGAGGAGAACGGCTGCCGAACCACACGTACGGATAAACATCAACGACGTCCCTTGGAACACCGAAGTCAAGTACCTTGGCCTTGGAGTGCCACGATCCAGGGATCGTGGCTTGATATGGAAAAGGCAAACCCAAGCGACAAGAGACAAAACCAAGCGGGCAATGGCTATGCTAAATCCCATGATGGGAAGACATAGCCAAATGTCACTAAAGGCTAGGCTCACAAAGGCTATAGCTAGGCCCCAACTGGCACATAGTTTAAAAGGAACAGAGAACAAGCTAGTCATGAGGGCAGCTGGCGCACCTTGGATCGTCAGAAATGCTGATCTGCAGGCAGACCTACAATGGCAACCACTAGAGGACTAATTAGTCCAAAAAGCTAAGCGCGTAGTCCAAAGAGCAGAGAACCATTCCTATGAAAAACTGAGGCAAGTAGTAGATTATAATCCAAACGACCCAATAAGACGCAGATGAGTCAAGCCACAGATCTATATAGCTACGCAACAGATGCCTACTCCGGTATTAAAAGTGTAGCTCGCCAATAATGCAATAAACTTAAATATTTTCGTATTTAGACTGGTTTTGCCCCGCCGTGTTGCCAAGTCGCGAACTCTAGTTTACCTTTCATATCACATTATGGTATTACTCATTTTCTTGGCAATAGTATGTTATATTATGTCAATTAAACTTCATTATCAGATTCAGTGAATGGCGTTTGCTTAAACATGGGCTAAAACTCACCTTAAATATCGGTGTAAAAGGTCATTACAAATTTTGCTAACTTATACTGTAATATCTCTTATTTGTATTAAGTAATAATATTATCACGCAGGTTTTTGTTTCGAAGATCAAAAGGAATTTTCGAAATGTTTATCGACATGTCAAAGTATCATTTAATTTTGTTTTAAACTCTACTTAATATTATAAATTTGTTCATTTAAATTGCCGTTTCATTTGTTTTATTAATAATAAACTATCTTACTTAATAAAAAATGTAGAAATCGTATTTTTCTTAAAAAAATGTTTGTGTTAATTTGATACATAAATATTAATAATAAAACTCGATGATTTGAGCGGGTCAAAAAGTCAGCCGAAATATTGTTCGACGTGATAACTTGGCATCACCGACCCGTTCCTAGACGACTGGTTCACCCGCTCGCGAAAGCCGGTGAACATTTTTGGCCCCGCGTAAAAAGCATTGGAAGAGGTATCTGTTGCGTAGCTATATAGATCTGTGGTCAAACACAAAAGACCTAGGTGTCACTCCACAAATGACGACCAGTGCTAAGAAGCACAGAACAGGAGCAGTGTAACATCCAATCCTGCTACCTACACCTCGACTAGACGACAGAACAAACCAATCGAGGCGTGATCTTAGTAATCACAGCGACAACGAGGCAGCAACAATAGGACTTAATAGGAACCAATCCCGGAACTCCTCCCCCCGGCCTGCAGTAGAGACCCCTAGGGGATAAAGCACATGTCAGAATACAACTGAGTTTTTAGTGGGTATGCCAATGGCGAGTCCCACACTACTTCCTGCGAGGGGGTGTGCGCAAAAGAGCATTTTCTCAGAACACAAAAAAAATAAAAAATATACAAGAATATCCAAATAAAAGTGAACAGGCCCTAAAACTTTTTGAAGTGTAAACTTCTTTAGCGCCGCGCAGTTAGCCGGCGGTTAACGGGAGTGATTTGAGACTCAATGAAACGAAAAAAGCGAAACAAATAAAAAATATAGATATGCGGGATGCAGTCGGCAAAAAAATGAGATAGAACACAGTATGCAGTTGTTACATGTTTGCCAAAAGTATTTGTCGTCCGATTACTGAGGTTAAGCAACGTCGGGCGTGGATAATTCTTGGATGGGTGACCGCTTGGTTTGGTATTTATCAAGGTTTCACTTCTACCTCGTGTGAACTGTTTTTAATATTATATGATATTTAATATGGCTCTGCTGAAGTTTTCACTTCTGCTGTGCGGTATAGGCACCCACCTTTTTATTTTTAAAGTTGGGAAAAAATCTTAAACATGAAATTTTTGGGTTAGTTTGAATTATTTACTTTTAGAGATATTCATTAACATTTTACACAATTTTGTTTTAATTTTGCTAATCTAATTTTGCTGCTCTATTCATTTTTTGCCCCGAAATTAATATTTTTTTGCTAATCAATGAACTAAAAGCCATTCAATTTCCATGCATGAAGAGGTTTTGATGATAACATAAGCGTTTTTGTCGAGTTACTGCTTTTTAATATAGATGATAATTAGAAGGTGTAGATAGATATGTCTAACAATACTAATAATGAATGTGCCATTAAATCTTACAAGTTTTTTTTAATGGCTATTTAAAAAATTGTATTTAAAATTGTGCAAAATTTCTATAAGAATAAAAAATTATCCCAATAAATAAATTAGTATTTACAGGATGGATATTGATTTATAATAAAGTGCTCCACATATATGAAAATACAACATTTTAACAATTGAGGCAGCGTAAAGTGTTTGGGAGAACTTTTTCTTATCGATATTGGTGTAGTTACTGATAATTAACAGCTATCGATATGTGGCATCGGTCATATATCAACGACTATACCGAAAATACTGGAATATATGCAAAATAAAGGAAAATGGAGAATTTCTTTTAAGCATTTCACATTTTAATTAAATTAAACTTCTATCATTTCACAAGCACCCTGTACAAATATGCTTTCTAAAAACTGTTTATTCTGGTATTCAGAACTTCATATAAGATGCTGCAATGATTTAAACGTTCATATGTGATAAATTTAGATCTATTTTTTGAGCCATTATGTACCATAATAAGGAAATATGCAAAAGTAGTTTCTTTTTTAAAATATTTGTTTTAGTCTCTAGTATGAAAAATCAAAAAAGTTATGAATGATTTTTTAAGATTTCAAGATGCAATATAATGCCCTTAGGAATTAAAAACAAACCCCATGTCTATAGACTAATAATATAGAGCAAATAATTTACAAACCTTTTCGGCAAAACTTCAGTAATTCCCCGTATTAGTGGTTGCTGTTACTATGATTAACGCCATAACTACTGATTCATAACATAGATATACCGAAAATTGACGTTTTCCGTTAATCCTTGAAACTCTAATTTGATTTGCTTTAAGAAAATAAATTTACTAAAATGCAATTCGCTTATTAATAGACAAACTTATTAAGTTAATAAAATTATAATAATATGCACCTTTATGAACTTTAGACTTTGGTTTTGCTGGCTTAGAATCCCACGATGAAACTCCATTTCCAGTTACTGGGTTTCGATGAGTAATATCTGAAATAAAACAATTATACGATTGATAACAAGGATTATTGAAGAAAGAAAATAAATCATATATTTAGGCTACAGTTATTAGCTTCCAATCCAATTCCACTGATCCATCTATATTTTGAAACGAATTTATATATTCGTACTTTTGAATTCAATTTTGTGCCCCTAACTTTTGTTAATGTAGTGGGGTCTATGAAAATATAGGCCGGGCTATAGAATTTTGCATACACACCACTATTTCTTAAATTGAAGTACCCTATAACTTTAAAAAAATAAGTTTTGTTAGTTGAATATTTAGGGACCGATTATCGATTTGTAAAAGTCAATATAATATAAAATCATAATTGGGCAAAACTGGACCTTCCGCAGGACGAGCTCTTCACCTTCGACTCCTCCACATGTGTTGTGGCTATCCTAACGAAGAACATAAACCTTTGTTTAGTGGCTATGGTCCACTATGCCAAGTTAAAGATAGATAGAAACAGCAGCAATGAACTTCTTCTCATACCAGTAGAGCCAAGTTCAAGAATGGATAAACTGCCATCAGCGTCTCTCTTCAGCTGGCTTGAGAGGTTTCCTTAAAAATTGACCTCTGCACGTTGCAGTTGATGCATGTCTCCCAATTTAGATCAGAAAAACCTTTATCAGCGACTGAAACTTATCAACGCAGACAGGAGCAGATTACAAAAATTAATCAAGATCTGGAGAAAGTTCGAACTTGGGGCGACAGAAATTTGGTCCAGTTCAATGCAGCAAAACCCCAAGCAAATACGTTTACCAAGAATGCCAATACGGCGAGCCCTGACATCATTGTGGCAGGATCGAACATTCCAGCAATAGGTCCTGGTGTAATCATGTTGCCAACTTCGCAAAATCAGCCTCGCAGAAGCTTGGCGCGCTATTTCGCAATAAAAAAACTGTATACACCTCAACAGCTGCTTTTGCTCTAGAAAGCTAAATAAGACCGTGCTTAGAAGACTGTTCACACATCTGCGAAGCCGCACCTAAGCACACCCCAAAGCTGCTAGATTCCATTCAGAAGAGAGATGTGCGTCTCGTCGGCGACACAGTGGTGGCCCGGGATCTGGATAGTCTTGAACACCGCAGACATGTGGTCGAGATCTCCCTGTTTTACAGATATATTCACGGCAGATATTTCCAGGATTTGGCCCGGCTCATACCTCCCCCAGCAACGACTGTCAGATAGTCACGACACACGGCAAGAGCGTACCCGTTCGTCGTACAACTGGAAACACCTAGAACATCGCTTTACAAGGACTCCTTTGTCTAGCACACTGCATCACGGGGGAACTCACTCCCAGGACATCTTTTTCACCCTAATTACAACCTACAGCTATTCAAGAACCGTGTCAATCAACATCTTCGCACACGCTCGTCGAGTTCCATAGGATCTCCATTTAGTGTGTGTGCCACTGCCATAAAAAAGATGCTCGACAATAAAAGAACCTACACTTCTCGTAATGAACTTCCCTCTAGAGAATAACGGTCTATTATTCCAACAACAAAAGTCCAACAATATTTTATTATAGCTTGGACATACCTCAATCAAAATTCAACCAAAACGAAAAAACCAAGGTGTGAATCATGAAGAAATGAAGTAAAACCATTGTTAAAACGGCCACTTTGATAGTTGATTGATATTTTCACACTAATGGTTTGAAAGAGAATTACGTAAAGAATGTTAAAAGTAATTGTTTTTACAATAAAATATTGAAAAACATAACTACGAAGATTTGTGGGTAAAGTATTTCCACTAGTTATTCTATCTATATTAAAATCGAACTCCAAACTACTTCTATTGCCAGTAATCTACCAAATGGTATATGATCCAAAGACATTTCTTTTTTTATATGTCTATGATATGATCATATAATTTCCCCTGTAGGAGGGACAAAAATCTCTTTTCTCATAAAATAAGATCATTTGCTTTATCTAAATATGTCACCGTTCCTTCAAGGTCTAGTACACGCGAGCTTTTTACGCAATAGTTTATTTTTCTCTTTCTACAGTTTTTACGAAACCTCGTGAATCCACCTTTACTTATTCAAGCAAGACCAGGAATGCATGGCATGTAATTTTTACCGCATTATCTTTTTTTATTCGATAGATCATCGAACCCTCGTTATTTTAACAAGGCAATCAGATTTGATTGTGTACTGTTAATATATTTTTAATTACCTTGCTCCTGCAATTTCTAACTGTAGGTGCCAATTTCGTTGAAGCTGTTGTTATGATTCTATCCGTATCGTTGATAATTTCTGATCTGGGTAACATAAGATCTTTACATTATGATACTTGTTTTATGAAAAAAAGAGAAATAGCGCCTTAGAATATTTTTTTCCGGTCAAAAAGTTCATTTTAATTACAGGGTTTGTCAAACCCGTTTAAACGACTACATCAGCGTAAAATCGATGTTAGATATTGATATCAAATTTAGGTTTAATAGTTCGAGTTTCCTATAGTATTTTCTTGGGCATACTTTAAAATTATATGAGCAAAGGGGTTTGCGAGACCGACACCGAATTAATTATCTATATATTAGTTTGTGGTTGTTTGTTTAAATTTTGTAACTATAAATCTTAATCTAGTGAATAAAAGAATTCTTCTAAAGCAACCAAGAGCTACGTTATATAAAAAGTTTCCATAAGTCTATCTACTTGTAAACATCTGCCTATATACCTTGTGTCCGACAAAAATAGGTATGTATTGTATGCTTTTTAATTAGTGATTTCTGAAGAAAAATATTTTTATTACAGTTTACTCTGAATATTTTATTTTAAATAAGAATTGTTGCTAATCACAAATATGTCAACATTGTTAATATCTCAACATATTTTCTCAACTACCAAACAATACAAAATAATAACATACACAAATATTAGAAAACAAAATGAGGAATTGGTTTTTTAAAGCAAGAATAGCCAGTGGCATTCTAATAAAAAAGCAGCAGTGATCCGAAAAAAAACACCGGGTCCGTTTGAACATGGCTTAACAGGGATTACCAAAAGTGAATTGAATATTGCAGAACATGTATAAGGTGTATATAAAAAAAACTAATATAAAATTTTAAATCTAGGTCCTGTATTTAAAATTTGAAGCCAAATTTCGTCTTTTTGTTCCACTTCCTCGATGCAGACTTATCGGGGTGGACAAATTTGAGAATCAACATGGGAGTAGGGCGTACGTTTATAGGAACAAATAAGGTAGTGATTTTTTGTAAATTTATTTTAGCGATTTTTCAGGAAAATGTCGATCGATTTTATAAATCAGCATGATCAAGAAAGAGCATCTTATCGCTTAATTTTTTGAACGGTGTTGAGATATACCTAGATCGTTACGGTGGTTGAAAAAAGTGGGGCAAGGGAGGGCAGTTGAATATATTTAAATTTGATGAGCTCTGAAGAGTTTCTTATTAGAGCTAGAAAATACATGCTTTAAATATAAAAGTTACTGAGAATTTATGAAAACCGCAAAAAATGTTTTAATTTACAGGATCAGTACAAATTGTAAAATATTCCACGCTTTTATGATTTTCTTCAACGATTTGCCCTGTCATAAGAATTTTCGTGTAGTTCTTAAAAAATTGATACCTCATACTGTGGTTCTAAAGTCAATTGATTCCTAGATATTAAGGTTTGAAAAATAGCAATTAGGAAATTTTAAGAAGCAAGCATAGTTTTTGATCGTTTATCCAGTTCAGGAGTGCCAGATCGGAGGATTGTGCAGGCCGGGACTGGCAGCGACCAAAAGTACATCTCAAATAGTTTCTTTAAAGTTATTTAATTGTATTAGTTTATTGGTTTTTAATAAGCCGTTTTACTGTCGAGATTTGGAGAGTTTTTATAAGAGCTGTGAAAAAACAGTTTAAATACTATAATAGCTCCTGGACAACATGGTTTTTTTTAAGGGACGATCGACTGCCACCAAATTAGCCTTGTTTCAGGATTACCTCATTCATAATATAGAGAAGAGGTCTAAAATTGATGTGATCTATACTGATGTTTCTAAAGCATTTGATAGTGTTTGTCATACCCTGTTGTTGGAAAAGCTGAGAGCATATGGAATGGAGGGTTGCTACTTGAACTTTATCAGGTCCTACCTGACTGATCGAAAGCAATACGTGGGCACCAGTGGTATAACATCCAGAGAAATTGTGGTCAAGTCTGGAGTGCCCCAAGGGTCACACTAATCTTGGGTCCAATTTTATTCTTACTTTTCATCAATGGTATAACATTCAATTTTAAGAGGTGCAAATGTCTTTTGTAAGCAGATAATCTTCAGTTCTTTTATGTCGTTAACTCTAAGAAGGATTGTAAGGTGATCCAGTCTGAGGTAAATGAACTGGTTCTCTGGTGTAAGGGAAATTATCTAAACTTCAACGCAGACAAGTGTAGGATTGTAAAATTTTATTGTCCAGGGAACCGATGCTTTTCGAGTAGGTACTCTTTGGGTAGCAGAGGTCTTCAAAATGTTATATAAAAAAGCAACAATAAATTGTGAAGATATCAATTTAATCTCACGTACGAGTGAAGGGAACCAATATATAAAATACTATTTTTAACATTTATAACGAAACGAAATAAAAAATATTGAAACCAGTAATTATTCCAGTCCTATATAAGTACATGTGGGAGAAAACAAGTATTCAAAACATTGCTTACAAAGTAATAATACAAAGTAATTCTAAAACGAAAAACATTGTTAAAATAATTAATACTAGGAGAAGGATGTGAATGCAAAAATATTTAAGTAGTAAAAACAGTCAACAACAAAGATAAAATCCCTTCGCTTCGCTTTTGTTAATGACAAGAATTTCGTGTTAAAGAGAAATATTGTCTAAATAATTTAGTCTTTCATTTGTCTTGGTTTTCTGAAAATGATATCTGATTAGTTTTAATTTATTGAAGGACGTCTTCAGACTGTATTATATTTTTAAATTTGGTGATAGTTAGGTGTAATTTTCATTTAGATTTTAGGATTGGCCTCTTACCACAGGTCGCCCTAGGGTCTTGCCCTGCCTTTCGAGATCGTCCTGCTTTCAGTTGGTACAAACAAATATTAAAAAGTTATAGTCGCGTGTATTAGTATTATTTAGAGTTTTTTCCGATAACAATTTAATATTATTTAAGGGGGGAAATTTCAGGAAGAAAAAAGATAATCGAGCATTGATACATTGATCTAATAGCTCTGTAGTTCTATGAGAGAGTAAATCCCAAGGTGCGTTCTGCGTCTTTACTGGGTGGATCAAAATGCGTCGTCCAATTAAAACGTGTGACTCACCTTGGGATATATCAATGTCCATAGTTCTAAGTGATGATTATTTGCAGGTTAAATGTCAACAGATGTACTTTACCTAAAATTTTCAGTTTTCTCGTGTTAAAAATATTCTTAATACCATTAAATTTTTGAGCAACTATGATTTTGTAAGATAATATCCTGACATGTGACCACTGACTATGCAAGTGTTCGCTACATAGAAGAAAATTTCGCATATTTTTAATTTTTAACTTAGTTGGATCTACGTACTCGGATAAACATATGGTAAATAGTAAATATTAGAAATTATGGCTCGACAATTCCATAAATTATCGGAAATTTTACGCTTTATATCCAATAGGAATTTGTGAAAAAGAGAATTGTTATGTTTAACTGAAGAAAGATGTTTGGCTATGTCGAATACGTACATAACAATCCGTATCTGCCTTAGTCACATTATATCTACTTGAGTCTGATGCCAAGTTTCATTGCTTTTTCTATCTAAAATAAAACAGTCCTTGGTAGTAAATAAATTGGTCATTTCTAATTTGTTGTAACTTAAAAAAAAAAACATCTTTTTTGTCTCGATTATAGTATATGTTTTTTGCAGAAAATTTAAAAGTGCGGCTTTTTGACACTAATATTTCTTTGGCCTTGTAATAAGTCACATTAGTAAGATAATATCAATATCTCTAGATGTTTTAGCCAATTTTTTTATTAATGTCCTTCGTACCAAAAACAAGGGAACTTTTTTTAATGTTGGTCAGTACTAAACGTACCAAAAACAAAGGAAGCTTTTTTTAATGTTGGTCAGTACGCCGATATAGCCTCGCTTGCATTACTGCTCTCCAAGCTAGATGAACTACTCACGAAAAGTATGGTTACGTATTTTCGCCCAAGGGTCTAATGGATGCTTTGTGTCTGAATGTGTTATTATATAATGCAAGAAGACCAAACAGCTTATAAGCTGTTCCTCAAAAAAATAATCCATAACAACAAAATTTTTCCAACTCTAATTAAATGTGTCCGACGATAAAATCCGTTTTTAAAAACAATTTATTTTCAAAACTAAGACTAACAATATGAATGCAAGCAATGGAATAACACAAATAGGTAAACTACATATATTTATAAGCTAAGTTATGCTGCGGTTGCAGTCTTCAAGGTCTGGTCCAGGTCAGCAAGAATGGTACATGTAACTCCTCCCTTCTTAAGAAGCGAACATAACGGAGTTTGGATGCGTTTCTTCATCCCATTTGGAAGCTTCGTCGGATTCCCTTTTTCTTGTTCCTTTGGATTGACACCTTCTGGAAATCCATTTTTGAATCTTCTTCTTGGATAATATATACAGGGTGGTTGCTACTACTATTGTTAGTGTGGTGATAGTAATAGCTCTCCATGGGATTGACTCGGCATCATTTTCATTGATTTCTTCGGTGGGCTGCAGTCTATATATGGAGTCCTTTAGATTGAATATCTCCTCGAAGTTGACTTTGCTGAGGTTTGCAATCTTGTAGGATTGTGTTTTCCTGAGAGCATTGATGCGGATTTCTGGGAGGATTAGTGGTGTTCCCTGTTTAAATTGGGGGTTGTTTGTGAACTTCTTTTTTTTCTACCATAACTTCGCAATTCCTCGGGATTCTGATAAGCGTGGGCAGATCGATTTTTAGACATTGATCTGAGCCACATTTGGAAAATATTTGTGTGTTGTTTGCGGGCAGGACCAAAACCTCTTCCTGCGACACTTGTTCGACTAAGGGTTCTTCCAGGTGGATTTCGTCAGCACGGCAATTGGCAGTAGGGTGGTTTTCCAGTAGCTGAAGGGTGCATTCATCTTTGGGCTTGAGATCTTCGTGGCAGTAGAAAATATCTTCAACTTCTGGACAGCTGGTTTCTTCAAATTGTATGTTGTCTCTCGCTTGTGCTAGGTAGGGGTATCTTGGAACTATAAGGGTCTTATTTTGGATGATACATGCATTAGTTATAAATAAAACTTATGAATGTATTGATTAACGAATAATCAATTTTCTTTTAAATAAAACTTATTTAAACTTACTAACTAGCGAAATAACTGATTTTTAGTTATTTCTAATTCTTACGCTATTTCGTTTACATTTGCAGAACACTGATTTTTAGTTATTTGCAAAAGTGAGAATTAATTATTAATATATAGAATCAATATCAATCAATAAAATTCAAATACGAAACCGTAAATAAAAGGATCAATATAGGGTAAAAAGGAATAAAGCTCTTACGAAGGGCCACGTATTGAGATCGACGTCTTCGTTCTTCCTCTTCTTGATTCCACTGTTGCACCCTCAAGTCGATGTCGCTGGGTCTTATCATTGGGGTTCTTTTGGATTGCACTGACAGGGTAGAAACCACTCGTAGATGTCTTTTACCGCACGATTCGATAATTTTCGACACTCTACCGCACAATCCTACCGACTGCGTCAATTAAATGTGTCCGACGATAAAATCCGTTTTTAAAAACAATTTATTTTCAAAATTAAGACTAACAATATGAATGCAAGCAATGGAATAACACAAATAGGTAAACTACATATATTTATAAGCTAAGTTATGCTGCGGTTGCAGTCTCCAAGGTCTGGTCCAGGTCAGCAAGAATGGTACATGTAACTCTCTGGAATGAATTGAGATATCTATCGTAAATTTAGCAAGCTAATAGTGTTTGGGTTTAAAAATAAATGAAAAATTTGGATGAAAGACATGGGGCAGAATTGTTGTACGGAATTTTGAAACCCCCAGTTTATTTACCAGGTCTTTTAAAATAGCATATTATATATGGAATCCTTTTTTTAGGGAAGTTGCAATTTTTGCATGTTTAGAGCCATGTATGTAATTCGAAAAATATCACTTCGCTTTATGTAGCGTACGAAGCAGAGAATCCTGCAAATATATTTTTTGAGCCAAAAAATATTTACTCCTATGCTTATTCATATCGAAGAGTGTTTGTATTGTGTTTAGGAAGCACTAAAAATATTGACCATCCCTATACCACTGGAGAGAAAAGAAACATTCCTTGTCTAGGACCTTCAACAATTTAACAATTAAAATATACTTCTTTTACAAAACTAAAAATTTTAATGGCATATTTTAATGTGTTTTAGTATATTGCATTTTTATTCAAAGACTTTATCCGGCTCCCGTGTTTTCATTGCACTGGCAACCGATTTTAATATGGTTAATTTTATTGTCTTTTCAACTATAAACTTGTCAGCTTTTATAATAAATACACTGTATTTTGAGCAATAAGGCATATTTTGAACTTCATACAAATTTAAAAAGATTTTCCATTTTTCTTAATAACTCAGATTAAACTGGAATTTTCCAATTTTCGAAAAATATTATTGAAATACTCGTTTACTTAATTTTTAAAACCTTTTTACTAGCTTCACCTGTATGTATGTTTGTAACGGAATCTTTGGACGAGATTTGCACCAATTTCAAAACGTCAGATTAAATTGAAACTTTGCACACTTATCAAGGATCGATGACAATACAATAATTTGATTTAAAAAATTTTCAGTTTAAAAAAAATTGATTTCAAAAATTTCTAAATCTTTACAATTAGTATTTACAAGCTCTCTTTAACACACTTCTATATTAGCTTCACCTGTATGCTTGTTTGTTTGTAGCCGAATTTTCGAACGTGATTTTCAAAATATCAGATTAAACTGAAACTTTGCTCCCCTATCAAGAACCGATGACTAGTACAAAGTTGTCAAATTGTTGTATATTGTTATCGGTACTTACAAGGATCATTAGGATAAGATAAAATACAGTTAAAAAGAAACTAAAAATAAGTTTTTATAGCAATCCGAAATCCAAATAGAAGAACTGATTGCTCAAAGTTAAGCAGAGAGAGTTCCATGTAATGGTGACGTATTAGATGAAATTGATAAATAGCCTGATGACCAGTTGTCACATATGATATACTAACAAGTTAATTCTTCAACTTACTATGAAATTTAAATTCATTTAGATTAAAAATAAATTATAGTTTAAAAAATAAAAAAAAACAAATTATAGTTTAAGAAAACTTAAAAACACACTTTAAAGGGAAAAGTACAAAATAATTTGTAACTATTAAGATTTTATTTAATAATCATAAAAATTAAATTAACTCAATATAATTAAATGCTTTTTACCAAGTTTAAAAGAGAATAGAGTGTTTGACAAAGAAATAATTTTATTGTAAAAAGCGTGGGGTTTACTATACTATACTACTTTTTACTAAATTTTTATAATAACTCCACTTTTATCAACAGCTACCAATGAAATATTTATTCAATTGATACCATGCACCCCACGCTTTTTACAATAAAATAATTTTTTGTCAATCACTTTATTCTATTTTAAACTTAGCAACAAGCATTTATTATATTGAGTTAATTTAATTTGTATCACTGTTAAACAAAATCTTAATAGTTACACATTATTTTTTACTTTTAAGTTCGGTTTTCCCTTAAAGCGTATATTTTAATTTTTTTAAACTATAATTTATTTTAAATTATTGTATCCATTAGGGCTATTCGAAAACCAGATGATCCACGTAGTTATTCGACATATTCAGACATCTTTTCCTTCAGTGAAACCATAATATTTCTTATTTTCATAAATTCCTACCTAGGCGTAGAATTCCAGGTAATTTATTTAATTGTCGAGTCATGCATAATTTCTATAATATTTATCATTTACAACATGTCTGTTGCAGTACATGGGTCCAACCTGCAATGAAGGTAGAAATTAAAAGCATGCGATTTATTCTCGTGTGTGGCGAAAACTACAGTTGCATAGTCAGGGGACCCATGTAAGCACAACCTGATAAAGTAAGTCGAAGACTGGGAATATAAAATGGCTAATTTGGATTTTAAAACAAAATCATGTTATCTAAACATTTAAGTTAGTTGTCATGGTAGCTTAGTTTAGGTTAAGAGTATATAGCATAGAGATTGAGAAGTATTGAAATAACATAAAAAAATTTCCATTGTTTCTGTTTTTTACTAACGTGATAAATTAAAACGCGAAAAAAAATTATTATCAAAATGCCACGCTCTTTAATTTTTACACGACATTGACATCCCTGTGTAATATGAAACAATCACTTATTTTTGGAAAACATATTATCTTTTATTCTAATCTAGACAAAAGAAGCTATCAGGATTTGAAAACTGCATTCAAAAAATATATTTCTTTTTAAAGTTACAACAAATTAAAAGTTAGAGTAAATAGCCTTCCGTCGATATTTGGTCGATCATTGTATTTGCCTTTTATACCTCTTAAACTTTTATTGATTAGGATTGCTTTGATCCAGGTTCCAGGGTATAAATGGCCACTAGTCCAATTTACTGATAATAATAAATTAAAAATACCTAAAAATAACATTTCTTTTCGAAGAAAATGCGCCTACGTTTTGAAAATTAATTGTAGTTAACAGGGCGTATTAAGAAATCCATAAAACCATTGAAGATGACTTTAAGTGACAAAACGTTAATATAAAATGTTAATAAAATGGGTTAGTAGGTAGGACTATAAATGCTTCAAAACGTCGTAAAAAAACATATTTTATTTCATACTGTCCGCTAAATGACAATTTCCCGGACTCATTTGATTCCTGTATATCGAACATTACAGTATCTGATACCGTAATTTATTTATTTGACAGTGACAAGCAAAAGTAAATCATAATTCGGTATGAATAACCATGGCTATAACATTGTTAAGTTGGAGCGATTGTTTGATTGACAACTAATACTTTTTAAATTTTAAAACTTTTTATTAATTTTAAAAATAATTATATATAACAGTATGAAATAAAATATTATACGATACACGTCCGTTAGGTCCTATTACAGTACTCGTTTACATTCCGTACTGTAATAAGTCACCTGCCGGACTTATAACGTAAATTACTATAAAAAAAACAGCATTACTTCGGTACGGCATCTTAGAAAGCGCAAAAAGTACCTTAAGAAAGTGTTATTTATTTTTCAAAATTTTAAAAAATTAAAGTTAATACAAATAAATAAAATCTGAATTCTAAAAATTCGTTTTTTAAATAAATATTTTCAGAAGTATTCAGAATCTCTAAATTTTGCCAAAATGGCGCGGCGTTCTGTTAAGCACTTGATTGCGTAACTTTACCATCCTTTAACCGTTTTTGTATCTCCTAGGGTTTTCGAGATCACCATACATAGAGTGGAATTTGTGGCGCCCTGTTTATTTGAAATCAGTAAAAATAAATATTTTTTAATATGAAATAATAAACACTGTATTCCATTAAAAAAAATAATAACCTGATGAAACTTTTGTATTTACCATTTTTCTACATCTTTTCGAATAGCCCTAGTAGGTGGGTGCTAAAACATACGGGAAACCCCTGTACCTGCAAATATTTTCGTGTACGAAAACTTAGGGAAGAAGCTTCGATCCAGACGCGTAGGCGCCATGCCCAACTGACCATAATATATCGGGTGAATAACCTTCTGGAGTGTGGTTTAGGACCGCTTGCAGAATTAAATTTGCGTTTTATCTATTTTCATGCGTTGACTGGGAAACGGTATACTAATTGTATACTAAAAAAATACACAAGTGATTGATGCTGGATACTTTCAAACCGATCTTTTAGTTAAATTTGAATATTCTAGGCATTTTGATCTTAAAACAAGAGAGAGACCAAAATCCCAAAGCACGATCGCTTATGCTATTGATTTATTGACTGCCGGATGCTTTTTCTTGGAGGCGTGTGTGCCAAGTTATGAATTTGTATACATACCGTAGATATACTATAGTAAATTCGAAAAAATCGTGTTGGCGGTCAACACGATCAAAATAGCCTAAAACAAAGCCAATGAACATTATAACATAATTTTCCCAAAAATAATATTTCCGGACGCCACAAATATATGTGAATTGTGTCCGTTCCTTTTAGGTACGTGTGTAGCTATGAAAACCTATGACCGATTGGTAACAGTAAAATTATTTTACTCAAGTAACACCATTTAGAATATATAGAAGCAAATATTACATGACACATAATATTTCAACATAATGCAGCTATTATGTGTTAACATACATACCATGGTTTGTTAACGATCCTCTTCTTGGTGGAATACGGTTATTCTCCGGTGCGCCAAACAGTCGATGAAACGAATCGTTGCTTTGAGACGCTCTTTTCGACATAAAGCCTCTTGATTTTAACGACGATACGTCTGTTGGCGAGCACAGTACTTGGAATATTTCTGAAGAACGATTGCGTACTCTAAAATGATAACTAGTTTAATATTTACAGTGGGCATCTAGTAACGGGCAGATATATCATACATTAATTATATTCAAAATCTGTGTAAAAAGGCCCTTGGCCCACTGAGGAAATTGACCGATCTAGATCTCACTAAAATATATTAATGTCGTCGTTTCACCGAATTTATGCGACACACATTTCCAGATAATAATCACTCTGGTTGGTCGCCCGATGATTGATTACTCAAGATATTTCGAAAAATGATAGGCTACAGCATGTTTCCAGATGGGATCTCGCATGGAACTCGTAATCAAAAGGTGTGCTTTTAAAAATTCCTAACAGTGAATGACTGCCAAAAAAAAATATGAAACTTCTAAAGATATGTGTGTTGGAAAATCCCGAACATGATGTGTTCGGAAAAGCTTGATAACTATTGATTTGAAAATGCTAAAAATATAGATTTTAGGCGTAACCGAGGTAAGGTGGCCGGAATTATAGGGACATCATTTTTAAGTGCCCCTCTACTGGCAATATTTCTATTTGCTTTTTCAATAAACAAAAAACACGCTCTTTATAGATTTATCCGGGGAAGCTAAATATGGCATTCAAACTAGTAGCTATCATTTTGACAAATACGATGACGTCTTGAATTTCCTTAAATGGCAACCCATATATCGACGGATATTTCTGAGCAGATTTCAAAAATATAGGATTGTAGGCACCTTAGGTTAACTATTTTCAATAAACAGGTTGACAAATCCGGCAGGTCTCAAAAAACTAACTGAAAAAATAAAGAACGGCTTTTTACCTACAAAAAATATGTAATACAAAAACAAGAGCATATTGGTTAATAACATTTAAAGACCAAAAAAAAATTGCATGTAAAACAGTCCATTCTTTCCTCACGTTCTTGATTCATTACATCAAATTCCAATAGTATTATTGAAACATCATCAAATATATGTATTTCTTTTGTTTTTTTATTTTGAATTTGATTGAAATACAGAAAGTTTGGGTTAGAAATAAAAAATGGCAACTGTCGACCAAAATTCCTGGAGCAAATAGTTTAAAAAATTTATTTTAATTAATTGGATAATTCAGTCCACAGAGTTGATGGTTTTGTTTGAACCTATGATAACATACTTCGTATATAGATTTAGAGTTATGCGGAATTACTTTTGATATTGCTCCTTCTGCTGCCACTCTTACATCTTTCGCAATGTTTTCAGAATCTCTTGAATCGTCCGTTGTTTGCTATAAAAACGCACTAACGCCTTTTAAACAAATTTTAAAAAATTTAAAATCATAACTTAGACATCTTCATCGTGCTTATTTGTTTAGAAATCGAGAAATGGACATAAGGACCGAAACAACTTACCCTTACCTGCTATTAAAATTTTATACGTCTCCTGCCCGAATAATATTATATTTGAATTAATGCATTTAATAATGATACATAAAATGATGGTATATAATAGTATATTAAGATACTAGTTTTAAAAGACCATATCTTTTCGCACGAGCACGAAATTAGGAAACGACCCGTGTACGGGGAGTTTCCTAACGTGCGAGTGCGCTAAATGTCTTTTAAAACGTGTATTTTATACTATTTTTTCTATTTTGCACGTTTTTTAATGAAAAACATTAATTTAGTCGCGATCAAAAGTTGGACGGCCATCTTGTCACTTTTGACGTCTGTATTATTAGGAATCCCATTCAAAACGGTGTCGAAATTTTTGCTAGTAACCCTTGAAATTGAACAATTTTGTTAATAGCATAGCAAACAGTCAACAAAAGTAGTGTCGACACTACTTTGCGTATCGAAAAGACTTCTTTATGATATTAAAATAGAAAAAATATTGTACGCGACACATGCAAATAGTTATTTTTGTTACAAGTACCTAAAATGGAGTTTTTCAGGACGAATCATTTAAATTTTTGTCATACGCTCCCAAAAATAGCTATTTTACGGACTCATTT
>MU182003.1:631985-646448 GCA_016904865.1 Pissodes strobi | reverse complement strand
TCTACAGGACTGTGTGTAGTTTTTCAACAAAGCTTGCTTTGCAACAGGTCAGATCTCAAAACGATTTAGAGATATGATTAAAATTGGCAAACACAATTTATATGCCTCAAGAGGAGTTATTAAGAAAGAGTAATAACAAACAGAAACTGATAAAGCTTTAAAAGTTTCGACTTGGAAAAAGAGGTTTAATAGAATACTGGCTGAGGGCGATGCGGCCCATTTAGCCGTTAGAACTACAGTAGAACTTTCGATTTGGGGTAGAAGAATTATATAGTTGTATCTGAAAACACACATGTTGCGGATCTGTTGATTCATCATTCAGAGTATATAGAAATGTTTCTGCTTCGGCCAGGAAAAGCTGCCAAAGCAAATAAAGTAACAAACATATTAGAACCTTAAGAAAAACTAGGACATATTAAACAAAATACATATTATCCCTTCATACTATATCAAGTCGCGACACAACCTGGGTAATTTAAAAAAAAAAACGAAAAAATCTGTTTATAGCTGCTGAAAAAAGACATTCTTTTATGCCAGAATCTTCAAATATATTACCAACATAATCCAGATAAAAACCAGCTAATAGAAGTAGGCATAAAATTCATATAAATATAAAAAAATATTTTAACTTTTCTCCATTAACCTCATACTTTTTGAGATATTCGCAATAAAAAATCAAAACAAAATGGCGGTCGTTTTTTGCAACTTACCATAGACATATTCTATGAGACTTTTACTATGTTATTTAGGACGCCATTCCTCGTGCATTTTTGTGGTATAGATTTTTTCCTTTCTTCACCACGAACTTGCCTAGACTATTATAAGTTTTATGGCAATTATTATTGATCCACATGATCGTTGTTTTGAAGATTAAACGAGTGCTAAAGTGTTAGTCATTAAATCGATGCGCTTACCTGATCTTAAAATCAAATGAAAACATCGAAAAGCGAGAGGTTATGTGATACCTCGAGACGAACGTTATAAAATGTGTGAGACGGTGAGACGAATCTTGCAAAATGTGTGATACGGCGAGACGATCGAAAGTAGACGGCTCGCCCACAATGCAAAGCAAGCAGGATATGACCATATTTGTTCTCTCCGAACTCAAATATCATTCTCTGATAAATTTGGACAGAGTAACGTTCTACGTATAAGATGAGAACTAAATCTGCTCTTCGTTGCTGGGCCTTGGTATTCATATAGGCTGATCATTTGGACGAGTGCTTAATGGGTTTCGAGATCCAAGTTTCTTAGTTTCGATATGAAACTACTTTAAAGGTGCTGTACCTAGGGACCAACTTGTAAACGTGCTACGACAATTACAGGTTATGTGGTCCAACGAGTCAATCGAAGGTACTTTTGTATTTACTGCGACTTGCGATTTTGCTAAGCATAAGAGAGCCATCTTTTATCTTCGTCTCTTCCACATCATCTATGCAGAACTTGCATATCTTTCTCTGGCAAGAATGGATCGTTGAACGGGCCGCTATACGCTGTATAGAGTGTAAGGTAGTCAACATGTTACAAACATGTAAGTGGCCGCACATACCCTCTGGAAACTATCATCTTAAACCGCATCTTTAAATCTCGTGTCGTAATTAAAATATCGATCTTAAATTTTTATTAATAATTTTCTTGATGCACTATTTATTTATGTTTAGTAATTTAGTTCAAAATAATAATCTTAAATTATTATAAGAAAATATACAAAAAACGCATCAACCGAAATATTAATATTGTTAGGTCTAATACTTCGAAATATTCCCCAATTCTTTCATATTTCATATATTTCATAGCGTTCATAATTTTATTGTACCTACAAGCTGGACGGGGACGATAGATTATATCAATATAACCGTTGTTTGAGTTTACTCAATCAACGATATAACATAATACCATAAAAAAAGAAAAATGCGCACAATGATAATCAGAGAAGGGCAACTATGCATATAAATATATAAGAAATATGCTCATAAATATGCATGTATGTATTTTATTTAAAATATGCCAATATTCCTCACAATGTGCAGAAAGAAACCTTGGAAAAATACACCGTTTAATTTTAGTAATGATAGCTATATTACTAAAGAGGTCAAATTAATTACAGAAAATTAACCGATGTAAAGACAACAAGAAATAAAATGTGAAAAATTTCGAGCAAATTTTTTATATGATTGATTATTATATGGAAGAACTTCTTTCCACATCAACGAACATAATGAGGGCGTGTTTTAAGCTAGCCAAAATGTTAGAATGTAAATCAATAGAATCCTAAAAAGTGCTCATTAAAGTGTCTGCAACTTTGAAGTGCGATTATTTTTTGCTAAAATGGTTTTAAGTTTTTCAAAAATTACTTCCCCAGTTTTACCCTTGAGCTAACTGAGAGTATTTTGCTACTTGTGTGCCTTTTGTAAGTGGAAGACTAGAGTCCTCCAATTGAGTTAGCTGCTGCTTATTTTCATAAATTTCTTTAGCTTTTAGATGTGATTGAGAAGAATCAGCTGTCAAAACAGAAATTGTCTTCATACAAGTTGAGGTGGAACTGGCAATATTTCTTTAAAAACTGCATTGGCATAGATGCGTTAAGAAATACTTTCTGCAATGGAAATCAAAGTAATGAAGTGGAATTTTTTTCTAATCACCTGGACGACCCTGTTAAGATCATGTACTAAGCATGTTACATGTCTCAACTTTTGATAAAATAATTTTCAATTTGCTAGAGATGACTAGTGGGCACAGCCGCGCGAGCAAAGAATTCTGAGTTATTTTTGAATATATCTAGTTACTGCTAGAGCATTTGCCGTTTTTAACTATTTTGAAAATATATATGCAATATAAGGTCCCATAGAAGGAGCTATTTCATAATTTCAGTGTGATTTCTTTTATTACTGAAAAATACAAATAACTCAAGTAAGTCACTAGGAACATTAAATCTGCAATATTTTAGATGCAATATTTTTCGGAGATGAACTAATTTTTTAATTGCTTATGTTGAAGGCATCATTACACGAAATAGATTTTGGCTGAATAGCTGTGGTTCGTTTAGTTTATCCTTATCCGTAGGTTGGAAGCATTTGAACAAAGATAACTGAGCTTTAACTCTAGATTTGAGCTTCTTGAGTTTGACTATAAATGAGAAAAGGTTTTGACATGTTTGTCTATATAGAATATCTTTTGGTATTTGTAGCAAATTAAAAAAAAAAGCATTATGCATAAAACTGAAAGGGAATTTTGCATGTGATGCAATAAAAAAAGGAACAATAATATGATATGGTTAATTTGGATGCGTGTGGAAACAAATCTTAAATTTTTTTGGATGATGTTACATTGTAATAATAAACAAAATGTGTTTAATTTATTTATTAACCGATTATCAGAAACATGAACATCGTAAAAATATTTCATCTTCAAGAAATCTTATATTAGTTTTATGCTAGTTTAGTTTCATGTTGTATTATTTTGTTTATGTACGCAATAATAAAAAAGTACACATATTTTTTTCTTAGTGCTTTACTGTAAGAAGAGTAAGTAGTACACCATCCCCCTATCAATGTACATTTGTTTGTATGGATTAATCCATACGGAGACACTTGACAGTTAAGACATCGTAACAAAAAGATACTTCCTCGAGCTTACCACAGCGGCTTGGTTAGTGAAGTTCATCACGTCATGGTCTACTTTAGGGTTTCGGTAGTGACGTACAGGGAACTACTCAATCCGATAAAATTCGTAGCTCACTTCCTTACCACAAGAAATGAAGCATTTTAAGTTTAACTTTTATGCACCTGTTTATATTTTGATAATAATACATTTTTAGGCCAAATAGTTAAATAGTACATACCTACCATTTAGTCGTTTCTAGGATTCAGTGTTGACATTTAAATCGAACCAATTTACCTAAGTGCTACAGATAGAAAGTTAGTTGGTTTGATTTACTTTGACGTTATAGTTTGACATATGGTGGGAGGAAATATGAGTGGCAAAGTGTTGTGGTTGCAGTTGATAGACACATCTCAGACACATCTCAGACACATTCACCATTAGCGCGGGCGTACCTCTATATTAATGACCTGCTGACCAAAACCAATAATTTTGTTTACATTTCGCAGATGACAGTACCCTTCTCTCCCAATTTAGATCGGAAAAACCTTTACCAGGACTGAGACATATCACCGCAGACAGGAGCAGATTACAGCAATTAATCAAGATCTGAAGAGGGTTCGAACTTGGGGCGACAGAAATTTGGTCGGGTTCAATGCAGCAAAACCCCAAACGGCCACGTTTACCAAGAAAGCCAATACATCATTATGGCAGGATCGACCATTCCTTCGGCCTTGTCAATCGGACTACTGGGTGTCACGGTCAACAGCAATATGTCCCGACATGACCACGTTGCTAATATCGAAAATTCAGCCTCGCAGAAGCTTGGTGCGCAACAAAAAAAAACTGTATCCACCGCAGCAGCTGCTCTTGCTCTACAAAGCGCAAATAAGACCGTGCTTGGACTATTGCTCACACATCTCTGGTGCCGCACCGAAGTACACAGAAGAGAGATGTGCGTCTCGTCGGCGACCCGGAGTTGACCCGGGATCTAAGTAGTCTGGTACACCGTAGACATGTGGCATCATCCCGCCCCCAGCAACGTCTGTCAGACAGTCACGATAGACGGCAAGAGTGCACCCGTTCGTTGAACATCGCTTTACTAGGATTTTCCTTTGTCTGGCGCACTGCATCTCGGTGGATTCTCCCAGGACATCTGTTTCCCCTAAATTACAACCTACAGCTATTCAAGAACCGTGCCAATCAACATTTTCGCAAACACACCGCTCGTCGAGTGCCATAGGATCTCCCTTTAGTAGATGTGTCAATATCATAAAAAATTAAAAAAAAAACGAAAGAAAATAATTTCTCAAAATTTTGATAAGTATCCATTTTCGTTCATGAAATTTCGATGCTTCTTCAGTACCAGAGCTGGCAGTATGTAAAGAAAAACGTTAGTTTCCAATAACAAGTCACTAAAAGTAATGCGTTACTTGGTAACCTTGTTACTTTTTCGTTTGAGTAAAAAATAAATGTAACGCCGTTACCTTTCAAAAGTAACTGCTGATCGTTACTTCGTTAAAATAACATTATTATAAAAGTTATGCATTACAATAAGAGTAAAGAGATTCCTTGGATATCGCGTTATGAATAAAGATATCGATGCCTAAGGCTCTTCACATTTTATAAGAGAATTTTATTTTTCAATTTTTTTTGGTTTGAAACATCTTACTGTAACATGATTTAAGGGAATAGCGTATTTTTTAATCAAACGTTTGACCTACCGGGTCTCCCCATTTTTTTTAAATTGAATTAGCATTTTTCAGTCCCTGGTTTATTGCAAAAAAAAATTAAAATTTTATATCCCTTTTCGTTCATGAAATTTCGATGCATTTCTAAAATGTTGTACATTACGGATATTTATGTTAGTAGACATTATTGCATTTTGTAAGATCAGATTATGAATGTAATTATAACAATACTCTAGGAGTAGCTTTTTGCAATTAACACATTTTTATTTTTTCATTTCGTAGTGAGCAGTGGCGTGCCCTTAATTCGTAGGTAGACAAATATAAAAAGTTTCAAGAGTGACGTTTCGCAAATGGATATCTTTCGGCACACACCCAAAAGGAAAATCGCATACCACTCAACGAGCGGTGCGTGTGCGGAGAAGATGGTAGACGTTGGTCTTGAAGCACTCGGAACTCCAGATAAAGGAGTCTCGTAACAGTGTCGTCCTAGACGTTCGCAACTGAATCGTATGTCGATGAGCAGCTTGTATCTGACGGATGTTTCTGTTTGGCACAACTCGGAGCGGAATCATAAGTGCCAGCTCGTTCGAACACCTTCCATAGTAGTATCGAGAGTAAGTAGATAGATCCGTCACTTTTCTTCGATGTTCAAGGCGACTAAGGTCGTTAGTCAACTCTGGGTCATCCACGATACGGACTGCTCTCCTCTGTATGAAGTCCAATATCTTGAGTAAGTGTTTGGGTGCCGAGCTCCACACATAGGAACAGTATTCCAGAGGCCCTATAAAACAGTAAGAGCCGATGAGGTGTATAATTTTTTTTTGCTCTATAGAGTGCTCTTTGCTTTTATGCTGCTGCCTTGTCGATTTTGGTGACGTGGTTACGCCAAGACATGTTGTTTTCTACGTTGATGCCCAGCAAGCTTATGGATGACGTCAGAGTCAGTGATTGTCCTGTAATTGATAAGTCAGACTCTGCGGTATTTGCTTTTTTGAGAAGACAGCTGCTTGACGCTTTCCTGCGCCGATTCTTTTTAGCAAATTCGAGTACCGAATCCTAAGGAAGCAATCGTTACAAGTACTCTAAACTAAAATGTATGCTTTTGCTATAGATAGGTCACTAGTAAATTGTTACATTTAATGCTTATAGAACAACAACAATATAAGATCATCAAAATCATCAAAAATAGGAAAACATCAAAAATGTATTTTATGGAAAATTTCTTAAATCCGGTGTTTTTTCATATTAGATAATTATATTTTGCCTAAAATATCATGTGAGGCGTTATTTGCACATATTTAAAGAATAAAAAATAAACCAGGTAGTCTCGAAAGAGGATTCAACATTTGTTAAGATCATTCGGATGATAGGTTCAAATTCAATGTTTAAAAATAATTTCAAAAATTCTTAGGATAAAATATGCGATGGCTGGGGTTTTAATGCGATTTCAATTGTCGATGAAACAGAAGGAGTAAATCTCGTCTAAACTAATAGTCCATTATTTGACGATAAAATTTAAAACAGTGTAAATAAACATAACTCAAAAACACGTTATGCTTGTAGGATCCTAAATATATCGAACCACACTCATCAATGCTTAAAACTCTAAACATAAAAAGCGGCATATCTATACCAAAAACCAAGCAATAATGCGCTTTCTTTTAGAGAAAAGTGGAAATAATTACAAAAATATACATAATTAAATTACGCTTTAGTGGCATAAACGATTACATATTTTGTAAATCTAATTAAAAATTTCACACCACTGAAACGGGTTACTGATTATTACCGCTACAGAGAAAGATATTACCGAATCGCATAATTTTAATCGGGTTGCATGCTTTGATATTAAGATAGAAAATATTTAATCTTAAGCACTTGGCGATGACAATTTGAAAATAAAAATTATTTTCATGTTCGTACCGAACTTAACCCATATAATCAATATGTGTATACGCACCTTATGCATTCCAATATCGCGACAATGTGCATACATTTTTGCTATCATTGTCTACAATCAATCAACCAATAGAATATAAATAATAATCGGTACCTACTATGTGTTATATTTTTTGAATACGGGGGTTTCCAAATTGCACAACGTTAATTATACCACCAATATTAAAATTACCAAGTCTGATTAGACCTAGGCTAATGTCGTTTTGGATATTAGACTTATTAGGCTACGGTTAATTCAAATCGGAAAACTAGAACACATTATTGATGAAAATAAATTATTTTGCACATCCTAAACAACTTGGATCTGACTATATTTTAATTTTGTGGGTCTATTAACTATAGCTATATTTAGGATTTGTCAGAAATAACCCGATATTGTGATTTTTGGGGGACAAGATGTTGAATAAATCTTTGGAAACACTTTTTGCGGAAGTCCAAGCTTTTTTATTTAATGGCGACTATCCGTCGCAACACATAAATAAACAGCATCTTCATAACTACCCGATACAAGATGTCGATTTTTATTATTATTTTATTTTTAACATTTTAAAAATTTTTATGATCATTAAATTAGTAATTAATATATTGTCCTTACAGATTGTTAAGGAACAGAAGAGAAGTTTGAATTCTTCAATAGTGAAGCAGGAACCTTTTTGATGGTGTTCCTACCGATCATGGAGAAGTGAATACTAATGTGATAGAAAGCTTACAGAATGAATAAGTCTGAAAAATGGAATGGAAGAGACATTCCTTGCAAATAAACCAAAAAAAGATAAAAAAAAAACGAAGAAAACTAGAAATTTCTAAAGAAAAAGAGTTGCACTCGGTGGAGAGAGATATTTATTAAAAACTGGCAGATACGTTTCGGAGAAAATATTTATATAAATTGAGAAATGTTTGACAGCACACAACCTCAATTATAAAGGTTAAAGCAGGTGCAAAGGCCATAAATCGTAGTAAATCATAGGCGTTACCAAAAATTAGCTACCTTCCAAATGTAAAGTAATATTCTGTGGAGATATAAGTATGAGCTCTATATGAAAGGCACTACATTTAGTCTTGACTTGCTACACTGTGCCACAGAAAAATGACGTAAAATTTTATTCCACGAAGTTGTGAAGATATGCTTGATATAAAAGAACCAATCATTATTTTGAATGTGCGTGATGCGCTTGCACATCAAATGTTTTCCAACACTCTTAGGAGTTTAGTGTCTACATGTGCCAATATGTCAGTGGCTAGCGAAAGTACAATTTAAAGACTTCTTAGAGGAATACAGGATACAAGTAGTTTAGTCTCTCCTAAAAAATCTGTAGGGAGGAACTCGCTACATTTTGATAAAGATGTGCAAAGTTTATTTTTATGGCAGTAGCACACACATTAAAGGAAGATCCTGTGGCATTCGATGAGCGGTGTGTGTGCGAAGATGTTCATTGACACGGTTCTTGAATAGTTGTAGGTTGTAATTAGAGGGAAACTGATGTCCTGGGAGTGAGTTTCACAGTAATGCAGTGCGCCAGACAAAAGAATTTTTGTAAAGCGTCGTTCTAGGTGTTTCCAGTTGTACAACGAACGGATGTGCTCTTGCAGTCTATCGCAACTGTCTGACAGGCGTGGCTGGGGACAAGATGACAAAAAAACAAGCAAACATAGGCCAATATATCTCCGGTCAACCTCTGTTTGCGGAAGCCGTATTGGTTATCGCTAATTAATCTGTTGGTCTCGAGTTACTTGAGTAGTTGCTGAGTGACTACACGTTCCATGACTTTGGAGATTATTGGAAGCAAGGCAATTGGGCGATAGTTTGAGGGCGTGGTTTTCTTGCCTTTTTTGGAACAGGTTGCACTCGAGCGACTTTCCAAGAAGATGGGTAAATCCCTTTTCGGTAAAACCAAGAGAAAAGTCTGAAAAAAATGGATGTTAGTTCGCTGGCGCAGTTCCTTAATACGATGGCAGGTATTCCATCTGGCCCTGATGCCTTTTGCGTATCTAGCTCTTTGAGGATTTTACGAATGTCACGGTGGTGAAACCTATCCTCTGTCATGGTAGTGCTGATATTGGATATGGTAAGTACGTTTAAGGCAGAGTGCGATAACAACTTTTCGGCGAGCATGCTTGTTTTTCCTTAGCTGTAGTCGCCATGTCGCCGCGTTCGTCTGTCAAAAGTGGAAGGGACGTTTTTGTAAAGTTTTTACTTTACTGCCTTTGCTACCGACCAGAATTTCCTGGAGCCACTGGGGCACTGCAAAAGCTTATTCCTGGTTCTTTAATTGTGCTTGCCCTTAGTTTCGTCAATCACACTATTGCATTCGTGTCTCGCTTTGGTAAAATAACTGCGACTTTCAGCGGTCTGTTTTTGCTGTCAGTACTTGTATAGGCTTGTTGTTTCTTACCTAGGGCTCTTTCGCATCTTATGTCGAACCAGGGCTTTCCTTTTGACGGTAACTTGATGGATGGAGTGCCTGCATGATAAGGAAATTTCTCTCATTTTAGTTTAACAAGGATATCGCATCCATAGACAAAGTTTTAAATATTGTGAAAGAAGAGGAAAACTTACCCGAAAACTTATACACAAAATTAATTTCCCATAGGAGAAGCAAAAGCTAAAATCGGTTATAATCGACAGAACAGAAATAGTATAGAAGATAGTATATTCGAGAATACAGAAGCGATGGGAAAAACGATCTTTAATTGGTTGAAACATGGTGCAATGAATGGGTATGTTCAAAGGACACGTCAGTGTAAAACTAACCAAAGCTCTCGTACATTTATGGGAAGCTTGTCAACAGGTTTAAAATGCATTCGAGCAAAAGACGAAGGTTAATAATAACACCTATTTGAAGTGATGGGGTTTTCTAAATGACGATTTACTAACAATCCAATCAAATCGCATTATTTCAGAAAATTCTATTATAGTGACAGACTATCATTCTAGGCTTTCAGAGAAACTGTCGTAAAGCTCTTGTAAGAAATCAGCAATTATAAACTAGTTAACCGTGAAATACATACCGTTTCACAGCGACATGCTAAAGGGAAAATTTTAAATAAGCTAAGCTGCTAAGCCAGAATTTAAAAAATACGTTATTGATGAAACTGCTAAAGAACGTAGAATAAAAATGCTGCTACTGCCACCAAATCATTGCGAATTAAATCACTTTGACCTCAAATGGGCCCAAATGAAAGGTTATGCAGCTAGAAATAATACTACCTTTAAAATGGAAGACTTACATGAATTTATGAGTAACTTATTGAAAATAATCATTGAATAAAACCGGCGAGATTGTGAACCATATAATAAAGAAGAAACAAAGAATGTACGATTTAGACAACTTCATGGAAGAAACTGTACAATCACTTGTTATTTTCCCTAGAAGAAGGAAGAAAAGATGCAAAGATAGCGCGAAAACAACTTTGAGGGAGGCATCCGGATGAGGTTATGCAGGAGCATGTCGACAGATGTGTGTCAAAAACAAAGCCTCCATGGTTACAATCTATGTGAAAGTGTCAGTACTTCAGTACCCAAAATCTGCTCAAAAAACGCCGAGAAGATTTCCAAGTACCGAGAGTTGGAGGTCAATAGGAAGAGGCAGTAGCAGTTGAATCGCAACTGCAGTTGTGCCGAAAGCCTGAAGTATTGAGAAGTTAGGGCTGACTAATAACCTTTACAAGCCCATTCAGAAAGCTGTCATGCTTTCGACCACGAGAATTGTTCGGAAGTTCATCGGAAACACCAAAGATTATCAGAAGTGTCATTCCAATGAGCTTCATAACGCGAAAAGGGTTCCGACAGAGCTTAATCTTTCTGATGCTTAACGCATCTAGGACTATTTAAAGTATTATTATCCCGATTTCGGGCTAATAATGCAAACCTACCAGAAATGAAGAATGTGATAAAATAAAGGAATAATTAAATATTAGTGCTGGTCATTCTCATCTTCCGCTACTGGTACTATTGGCCGAAAATGATCTCTTTATTCATTGTTATAATTTTAGGACCCTATTATGCTCCATGTATAGACCGGATGCATGTATGATAAATATGTAGACACTATCTGAATTGATATTCAAAGCTATATTTCACTTATGAAATTATTGTGTCCATTCTGTATACAAATATGGTATTTTCACCTTCTTTGTGCGGTATAATTGAGGCTGTGTTTTTTTTTTATGGCAGTGGCACACATACTAAAGGGAGACCCTATGGCGCTCGACGAGCGGTGTGTGCGCGAAGATGTTGATTGACACGGCTCTTGAATATTTGTAAGTTGTAGTTAGTGGGAAACAGATGCCCTGGGAGTGAGTTCCACAGTGATGCAGTGCGCCAGACAAAGGAGTTCTTGTAAAGCGGTGTTCTAGGTGTTTCCAGTTGTACGACGAACTGGTGCGCTCTTGCCGTCTGTCGTGACTGTCTGACAGAAGCTGCCAGGGGCGGGATGAGGCGGCCCAAATCCTGAGAACATCTGCCGTGAAAGTATCTGTAAAACAGCGATATCTCGGCTACATGTCTGCGGTGTTCCAGACTATCTAGATTCCGGGTCAACTCCGGGTCGCCGACGAGACGCACAGCTCTCTTCTGAATGGAATCCAGCAGCTTTAGGGTGTGCTTTGGTGCGGCACCCCAGATATGTGAGCAATATTCTAAGCACGGTCTTATTTGCGCTTTGTAGAGCAAAAGCAACTGCTGCGGTGTATAGAGCTTTTGTTGCGAAATAGCGCACCAAGCTTCTGGGAGGCTGATTTTGCGATGTTAGCAACGTGGTCATGCCATGACATATTGCTGTTGACCGAGATACCCATCAGTCCGATTGACGAGGATGAAGGAATGGTCAACCCTGCCATAATGATGTCAGGGCCCGCTGTATTGGCCCTCTTGGTAAACGTGGCTGCTTGGGTCTTTGCTGCATTGAACTGGACCAAATTTCGGTCGCCACAAGTTTGAACTTTCTCCAGGTCTTGATTAATTGCTGTAATCTGCTCCTGTCTGCGGTGATGAGTCTCAGTCGCTAGTAAGGGTTTTTCTGATCTAAAGTGGGAGACAAGGGTACTGTCATCTGCAAAACTGTAAACGGGATAATTTGTTTCGGTCAGCAGGTCATTAATATAGATGAGGAACAGAGTTGGTGAAAGTATTGCGCCCTGAGGCACGCCCGCGTTGATGGTGAATGTGTCCGAGATATGTCCATCGACTGCAACGTGCAGAGATCGGCTCTTAAGGAAACTGGCAAGCCAGCTGCAGAGAGAGGCTGGCAGTCCGAAGGACGGTAGTTTGTTGAGCAGTCCGTCATGCCAAACTCTGTCGAATGCCTTTGAAATATCCAACGCAATCGCTCGAGACTCTCCGTAGTTCTCAATTGCCCTACTCCATATATGAGTGACATAGGCCAATATATCTCCTGTCGATCTCTCTTTGCGAAAGCCGTATTGATTATCGCTGAGTATTTTGTTGTTCTCGAGGTACTTGAGCAGTTGCTGATTGACTACACGTTCCATGACTTTGGAGATTATTGGAAGCAAGGCAATTGGACGATAGTTTGAGGGCGTGGTTTTCTTGCCTTTTTTTGGTTTCTGTAAAGTTGTTACTTACTGCCTTTGCTACCGACCAGAAACTCCTGGATCCACTGGGGCATTGCAAAAGTTTATTCCTGATCCTTTGATTGTGTTTGTCCTTAGTTTCGTCGATAATACGCTTGCATTCGTTTCTCGCTTCGACAAAATAATTGCGATTTTCAGCGGTCTGATTTTGCTGCCAGTACTTGTAGGCTTGCTGTTTCCTACCCACAGCTCTTTCGCATCTTCTGTCGAACCAGGGCTTTCCTTTTGATGGTAACTTGATGGAATTTGGGATGTATGCTTCCATTCCTGAGGAGATTACTTGCGTGATCTTTTCGCAGCAGACTGATGGGTCGTCAGCGCCAAAGCAGACGTCGAGCCAAGGAAAATCTAGGTAAAACTCCCTTAGATCGTCCCAGTTTGCAGAATTGTAATGCCAGATTTTGCGAGGCAATGGTGGATCCTTCTGTATGAGTGGCAATTCACAAACCGTTGTAATAAGTTTGTGATCGGAAGTACCTAATGGCGGACCAACTGTAACTGTGTACTGGTCAGGATTTGTGGTTAGAAAAAGATCCAGGAGTGCGGCGAATTCGCCCCTCTCTGAGATTCGAGTTGGTTCGTCTACAATTTGAGTAAGCCCGCAGCTGATGGCGAATGCTTCAGCCTCTCTACCTTCGTTGTCGGTCTTGTTGTGATGTTTGAGCCAGTTGGTGTTGTGGGCGTTGAAGTCTCCCAGAACGATTATTTCAGAACTGGGGTGATCAACCTGTATTGAGTCAAAAGTGGTAGCTAGTGTTGAAAAAAAGCTTTGGTAGGCTCTATCGCTCGGAGGGCGATAGAGACAACATATAAACTTGGTTAATCCCTTGGCGGTGAACTTGAGCCACATGACGTCAAGGTTGTTCGGTTCGAGTGTTTCCTCTCGGTGACATGATAGGTCGCTTCGGACAAAAAGGCATATTCCGAACTTATGTCCAAATCGGGTATGTAAGTCGTAACCAGGATAAGGGTAGTTCACTGTTGTTGCTGTAGAACATACTTGTGTTTCTGTAAGGGCTAGTATGTGTGGTCTATTTGCATGTAGATGTTGGTGTACCGAATTTATGTTTGTATTTAGGCCTCTTATGTTGCAGAAATGAATTCTAAATTGGTTCGGTATCTTTGCTGTCTGTGAAATGCGGAATGAAGGGCTCCCAGGGCCACCCAGCGCCCGGAGATCCGAATGGCCGGGGAGTTTACCTCCGGAATATTTTGATCCTGGAAGCACCATCATGTCCATATTATTATATTCCTACTGTGGAACCCGGAACCACCAGCGCGGAAACGGAACGTGATTCGGGAAAACCACTTAGCGCTTCCCAGTTCTGGTGGGGTGGTCTTTCACCGGACGATGCTAGTAGGCGTATGCATCTACCACCTAGGGCCGCTTCCACTGGATGCATCGGCCTCAGACTCTTTCCTTTGGTGGTCCCTAGTCTGACAGGGGTAAAAATAGGGTTTGTTGAGTCACTCCCTAGTGATCAGCTCCAGACTTTGTACTTTGGTGTTCTCCAGCCTGGAGGAGGACGATGGGATTTGATGGGCTACATCCCGTGGCAACTCGGAATGGCGGGGGCGTCACTCCCCGTAATCAAACTGCTCTCACCAGTTTGACGTTCCT
>MU182003.1:615803-631827 GCA_016904865.1 Pissodes strobi | reverse complement strand
GCGGGGGCGTCACTCCCCGTAATCAAACTGCTCTCACCAGATTGACGCCCCTGCCATGTGCTGTCAAATATTTGTCAATATACTGTAATGCTGAATGTGCACCGTGTAAAAAAAAATCAGAACAATCAAACATTGATCGCAAATATGAAAAACATATATTTGGGGTTAAAAAGCTTCAGACAAGAAAAGGAAGTATAATCTCCAATAAAAGTTGATGTGAAAAAAAGATCGAAAGCAAATATATTAAAGCATACGTTCATAATTTTTTTCCCGGGACCAAAGTCAGCAAAGGACTGAATTAGATACAGGTGCATTTCCCGAATGTCGGAGGGATAAGAGTGACACTGAATTTCCTGGTGTTTAAGTGTTCGGTTGATGTTATAGCACTTGTTCAGATTCGGTTGAATAAAGGCTTGGTAGACGAATGGTTATTACATCATGGGGGGTCGATATTTACAAAGATTGGCGACATCCAATGATCGGGTTAAACTGATATGTATGCACTTTATCAATGACTGTTAATGTTTTTAAAAACGTTTATATTCCACCTTCGACTCAGTCGTATGAATTTACTTGTTTGATGATGATAGAAAGTTTATTTTAGACCCAGCGATGGCCGGAAATTGATCGAGTTGCAATATAAAGATTCGTATTACGGCACGTGATTACAGCAAGGATGTTATATGATATTTATTCTACATTCACGAAAAAATAATAAAACAAAAAGTGCTAAAATAAGTCACAAAACAATACAATGACGCGACAAGACGCTAGTGTTTCTCCTATGAACGAAATAGTTCATCTTCGTTCGAAAAACTATTTTAGAACAAACCTTCTATAATAGCTAAAACGTTCTGTAATACATGTATCTGTTTATTTTATTTTATTTATCCAAGGCGATATTATTGAGTGATATTAACAATATGTAATATCATAAAAACTACTGATCCGGTATATACGTTCCTCGTGGTCTTGTTACGATAAATAATTTAACTTTTAATTTTTTTCCAAGAACTGAATAAATTACAATAAAATATATAACGACTATCTATCGTTCCTGTTCGGAAATGATAGTTATAGTCCGTTTCTAAAATTTACGATCGACAGTGTCCGTTATTATTTTCGGTGAAAGTGCGGATAATCTAACGTTGGCTAGAAAGTATTTTTCCCATTCACTCAATGACGAGTAAATGCTGCCCTTTGCGTTTAAGGGAAGGACAAACCTATTTAATTTTGTGTTAGAGCGTGAAGCTCATAAACGAAACTTAATAAAATCATAAAATCAATGCACGCCTTTTATAAGACTACATAGGCGCTACAATATACTTTATCTTTTGTCACTTTTTTTTTCGGAGTTTAATGGGTCATAATATGTCGGAAAGCTTCAATAATATTCAGGATCGTACGGGCCGGGATATTTTTGTATGCTGGGTATATCTGTATGGTTTGCCTGTCTACCTGTATAATACAGATTCCATAGTAATGGATGTAATAATTATTACAGATTCAACTAACGTGCCGGCCAAAAGTAAAATGCTCGCTAACGGTCCTCATATTACATTATATTGTTCGGAAGCACGCTTCGCCTATAGATGACAGAAAGTTTTTTCGCTATTATTTTATGATAATGATCGTTTTATACGATACCAATTTAATACATGAATTATCCGCACCGGATTTGCAATTAGCTTAATCACCGTCCGACGTCCTCTGTTTTCACGGAATAAATTAAACTAATTCCACCGATAATAAGTTTATCCTATATAAGTAATTTTCTCGAACGCTCGACTAGATCAATCAATCCTGCATCGCCAATACTGAGTTTCTCCGAGAGAAGAGAAATAGTATCATCGGCTTTTATAAACATAAAAGTAGAAAACAAATAAAGTAGTACACAAGATTGTGTTTAACGGATAATTTGTTTTGCCGAGTTGGTAAAATTATAAGCGATGCTTTACACGTCGCTGATTTTTAGAAGCATCCCGGCTCGCTTTATAACAGTAATAAGTTACTAACCACTGCACACGATATCCGGATGTATATAGGGTGCGTCAGGCCAAGCCCCAGAAAATTGTTAATAAATAAAGCATATTTAAAAAACAATTGACGGTTAGATACTGTGCAATGACATCACTGGACGAGGAAATATTAAATTTTATCTTATCAAAACAGTAAGCATTGTCTTTAAAATAATGCTGTAACATATAGAAGTTGTAAGCGCATTTAATTAGTATTCTACCCCTGTTTTATTTCAATAAATATCACAATCACGTGAAGCTTTACCGTATGGTAACACCATTGTTTTTTAAATACAAACCTGGATCTTTTAATATCGTATTTAAACTGGTTTGCTATTCTGAAATTATTAGATCATCCCAGCGTCGCCGGCGCCGCGCCGGTTCTGCGGAGATTTTTGAGCTAAAAATGTATTTTAAAACTAGTAGGAATGTGTTTAATAATTTTGTCTTCTAAATAAACACAAATATATAAAAAGAGCACAGGGCCGGATATAGAGGGGGGTATGGGGGGTGTCACACCCCCCATCAATGTTATTGATTCGGCAAATCGTTCACCGTTCGTTAGTTTCAGCATTCGGTAATTTGGCATGTATGGCTTTATTGTTTCTCATTTATTTAGTGTTTTACAAACAATTTATAATTTTTTTACATCAGGTACAAAGCGTTACCATAACATCATTAAAAATTTAAAAAAAAAATTCTCTACGGCTTAAATATTTTTCGAAAACTCGATGGACTGCACGCGCTGAGTCTATAAAATCAGCGTGGACGTCGTTTGAGGTAATTATAGATGTACTTAATGAAATAACTACTGATCAAAATAATTTTGACATCAAAACAAGAAACCAAGCCTTTAGTACGGTCAAAAAAATCCTTACTTTTGATATAATTCTTGCAGTCATGTTCATAAAAAATATAGTAACATCTAAAATCTAAGCAGCTTAATATTATTACGGCTATACTGTTAATTTAGCCAACCACTATTTCACTGAATACCATCAATAACGATCGCGATGGCATGGTGGCGCTATTGCAATTTGATAATTTGGCTCTTGCATTTGGTAAAAAAAGGAGTTGATGGTGAGGCTAATTTTGAATAAAAACATAGAAGGAGAATAGCTCCTAAAAAATTGGATCCAAATGGAGATTCAAAAGTGACCTTTACACTCAATTTATTTATCTCACAATTCAAAGTTGTTCTGGATAGTCTTATTAACCCAATGAAAGAAAATTAAAAAAAAAATTAAAGATCGTACAACCATTTTACAAAATTTTTACATTCCCTCTAAGCCGCGAAAACTGTAGCTTTAAACTTATAGAAGCGGCAAGAAATTTATTTCCAGCAGAATATCACATAGATCTAGAAGCCCTTCAGGCTGAATTGGAAATATTTATCGATCATTATCAAGATTTTTCAACTTCAAATGCAGTTTTTGAGAAGGCCTACAAAGTCAAAGACATTTTACCATTATGTTATAAATTCTGTAATTTAGTTCAAATAATTCCAGTTAGTGTGACTTCCAATGAAAGACATTTAGTAAGTTTAAATTTACTAAATATTTTCTGATGAAAACAATGAGCGAATCATGACTAGATTCATTGTTAATGAAGAAAAGAAAAAGGATATTTTAGAAAATATTCCGTTAGAAACGTTAATTTCACGGTGGTCTTAATCATGCTACGTGTGTCTACGAAGATATATTGTTGTTTATCTATTGGTTGTTTGAATTTATGATTTTAAAATATTTTTTTTAGAAATATCGTGTACCACATTGTGTAGGTTAAGAATACCAACGGAAAAAATATTCGGTGTTATATTCTGAGCATTCGGCATTTCAACTTCTCCACACCCCTCCAAAAAATATGCTTAGAACCGGCCCTGAAGAGCACCGTTCATTACATAGATGACACTGATAAGTGCTCATTTTATATTTTTACTGTTTATAGTGGGGACACAATCTAACAAATAGCATGGAATTTCACGTTACTAAATTGTTTTTCTTTATTTTTTATTTTTTTTATCTGTATCTTCAGATGTTTTACAAAAATTGCTATACCTCTCCAAATCCTGATTTATCAAAATGAAAATCTGACAACGCTGGGTACATCGCTATAATGTGAATATTCAGACATTTTCATATATTTTTCAAATGACATAACATATCTTAAATGGGATTTAGTGGACCAGTGAATTGTAATAATATTTGGTATGTAATTTAACTTCAATTTTCTAGTAGATATTTACTTAACATGTTTAAGAAATACTTAAAAGCAAATAATGTATGTTTCTGGTATGTGCTATACTTATTAAAATGTTATTCTTTATTTTTTAATTCTATCTTATCTGTTCTAATATGTCCAGATTTTTTTACCTTAATCGCAAATTTTTTGGGTACCACTCCAAATCCTGATTTATCAAAATGAAAATCTGGCAACGCTGGGTACATCGCTTTAGTATGAATATTCTTACGTTTCCGTATATTTTTCAAAGGACATAACATAACTTTAAGGGGATTTAGTGAACGAATGAATTTCAAAAAATTTGGTAGAGTAAAATCAATGTTTCATATTTACTAACATGTTTAAGAAATACTTAAAACCAAATAAAATATGTTTCTGATATGTATCGTACTCATTAAATTGTTATTCTTTATTTTAATTTTTTTTCTTATCTGCTCTAATTATGTCCGAATTTTTATGTTATGTGTCATATACTTATTGAATTGTTATTCTTTAATTTTAATTTTTAATACATTTGCGAATATTTTACAAAGGGTCATAACACAACTTTAATGTGATTTAGTGGACCAATGAATTTTAATAAATATTGGTATGTTTTAACTTATAAATATAGGTATCTTTTGCGCCGTTACTTGTCAGTATACAGGTTGCAACAAAATATTAGGTTTGCACTATGTTTATCAAGCCGCTTATGGAAACCGTTTTTTCTTATTTTAATGAGTACTATGACTTCTCAAAGTTCGTAGAACACATCCTGCACATAAAAGCTGATTTTATTTTAAGCCATTTTTACTTCATTTTCATACTTATTATGTATTTGTTCATATCTGTTGGAAACAGTGTTCATTTTGTATTCCTTCTGTTTATATTGTCGTGAAAGTTAAAAATAGCAAGGATTTGAATAAATGTCTATTTGTTGGAAATAAAAAAAAATATTTCTGTTTATTTTGTATTTTTACTTTTTTAAGTATCGAATGTTTGCTTGTTCAGTTTCAAAATTTCATTGTGCCATATTCATTTAACATGTGTAAATGATATTTAAAATATATTAACTGTGTGTATTGAATGTGTTGTACTTATTAAAGTGTTACTTTCTCTTTTATAATTTGTCCTTATCTATTTTGATATGCTCAGTGTTTTTGCGGAATTGGTCATTTTCAGATTTTCTATTCTAATCGCTGATTTACCAAAATAAAAATCTGGAAACGCCTGTTTTAGTAAATATAAGAATATTCCTACCTTTCTGTATACCTCTCAGATTTACAGCTTCAATGATTCATAAAAAAAAAATCTAAACAAAATTACGAGATTTTTTTACAAAGTATGTTTTTGCGAACAGAAGCTATAAACAATTCAGAAGTTTCTGAAAATATTAAATCGGCTCATTAAATGAATATTTGTATCTCAATTTATATTAAATTCAATTAAGTAATGATTTATTTTAAATTAAATGATTCTATAAGTAATAAATATGCAACAGTGTCACTGGGCGGGAAATCCGTTTAAATTATTAGCGATGTTGTGGAATTTAGTAAAAAGTCTCAGCACAAATTTGTGCATATTCCGTATGATAATAGGTTACGTTCCGTTTTCAAGAATTCACAATCAGGCATGATTTTTAAAACAGAAACCTGGATCTACTGATATTGTAATTAAACGTTCTAACTATTCTAAAAATTATTAGTACATGTCCTTAATAAATATATAAATATTGCGATATTTGGATATACTTTTCAAATGTACAACTAAATGAGAAGTGGAAGAAATACTCAACCACACAATATTTCCAAATATATGAATAGACAATCGAGATATTAATAAGCAACTGTCCAGATTGCAGGTCGCTAGAATATTTCCTTTATATATATGAAATTGCGCTCCTAGAGTTTTGCGCCAAAATCGAAAAGAAAGGCATCGAAGAGCAAAGGTAATTCAATATTCATTATTATATTTTCACGTTGATTAATAATTCCATGCTATAAATAATCGGCGAAGAAAGTATGTTCTTTGTATAATAAAAGTGAGTTATTGCTACAGTTAGTTCGGCGGTTAAAACAAGTACAGGGAACATCAAAATAACGCTCTTTGCTTTTGCTATTTTCGTCAGGAGAGAAAAAATTTTCTACGATATTCATTTTTATTTTAACTTTGGCATCAGTTTTTGTTTGAAATATTCATTTTTTGTTAGAAAAAAATACCTTTATTACAGCCTACTTGACGCAAAAATCAACAAATTTTTATAGTTTTGTAATAGAGGAATAGACAAACTGAAAAAAAGAGCAAAGTTTTTAAATTTTACTGTAAGACAGGCCATTTGGAAGATAAGTGGAGAACCTCTAATAATAATTTCATTCTTGCAGCAATGTATTATTACAAAAGATTGAAAATAAGCGTTCTTTTTGTTAAATATTAAACAGTTCTAATGCATTGTATTGTAAGCATTTTGCACTAAAAAAATATTTTTATTACCAAGTTTTCGTTACATTCACATGTTTGCAAGTAGAAAGAAATAAAGAATTATTTATTAAACTTCAGTATAACTACAAAAAAAGTTAGTTACATTTTTATATAAAAAAAAATATTATAATATGTTGAGCCTTTCGCCCAAAAACTGTATTTTTACTATTGTTAACCAATGATTAAATGACCTTAGACATCTTCTAGTTCTAGATGATAGGTATACATCAGTTCAAGCAGATTCAAAAGAGTGGTTTCGGAAAATAGAGGAAATTAGTAACAAATATTCTTTAATTAGAAGAACAAAGGACATGGAAACTAATAAAGGAGGTTTTTTTTTAAATTGCTATATTCTAAGTGATTTTACCCCACACGCATAAGACTCTGTGTTCTTATTATATTTTGTATTCTTTACTTCGAGAACCCAGCGAATTTGTTAAGATATAAATATGTTAAAACCCGCTGTTCATTTATTCTCCTTAAAAAAGATTTAAATAATGCTAGATGAGAGATATATTTATAAAAATAAAGATAAATAAAGGCACAAAAAGTTGGCGGGGTTTTAAAGGCACACCAAGTGCCCTACATGTCAAACAGCATAACTGTGAAAGGATATTAATTCTTTGCAATAAAAAAAAAACAGTAGTTAAAATATGTTGAAATATTTGAAATTCTAAAAGAAAAAATAGAAATACAAAAATTTGGCTATTAAGTTTCATACTAATAATTGTAATAATTTTACATAAGGATTCTATACTGTTACTCTACCGTCCATTAGTTATGGGACATGTTGTTTAAATTATTATATATCTTCATTGAGAAAATTTTTTAGTGTATTTAATGCGTTTTCGAAAAAAAATTTAAACAACATGTCCCATAACTAAGGGACGGTAGAGTAACAGTATAGAATCCTCATGTAAAATGATTACAATTATTAGTATGAATAATTTTATATAAGGATTCTATACTGTTACTCTACCGTCCCTTAGTTATGGGACATACTGTTTAAATTTTTTTTCGAAAACGCATTAAATACACTACAAAATTTTCTCAATGAAGATATATTCTTTGGTCTAATTAGATAGGTAGTATTAATTAAACACCATTATTTTAAGTGGCATCACTTCCATAAACTCCATAAGGTCATTTGGTTCTATTTGTTCTGATTACATTATTCCGTATATGCCAATTATTATACTTCAGGAGATCTTCGAAAAATGATTCAGATGAATCAATTTATTTCTCTAAATACTGATTCTCTAACCGTATATTTTAGATTTCGATATGCATGTTCTGGTTTTTCCCCAGAATGGCCCAATGTTTTCCGCTGAAACGTATCAAACTTAATATATGCAAAAGTTATTTGTAAGCAAACGTAATTACAGAAAATAGTAAAATATTCTTTATTCTTTTAACAATTTGAAAATGACAAAGCACCGTTGCCAACGAAATCACCGTATTACACTAACCCTCTTCCAAATTATAATGTCGACCCAAAAATTTAACAACAACAAAAAAAAGTATGTGAATTATGAAGAAATTTCAAAGTAGCAAATTTCGTCGCGAAGAACAAATTTTGTTTGTTTTTGGGAAATCCCAAATTTAAGAAGAGAAATAATTTATTCAGTGAACCCTTTAAGATTATTTTGTTATATTATTCCAAAAGTGAAGCAAGTGATCTCGTCCATAGTGTATACTGGATTATCAAGTGCAGTAAATAATCGTTATCGTTAACGGTTTTCGGAAAATATTCAAGTTAATTGGAAAAAGTACGAGAGTAGCGCGGGAATGCTTTTTGCATTCCGCGCATTTGCTTTTGCCTAAGTGAAGTTTTGTTCAAAATTATAGATATAATTTTATCGTAAAAATTATGGTTTATACGAAAATTACAAATAAAATTTGTGTAAAGAAAATTGTTGCTTATGTATTGTTTTAACACGTAACCTCCAGAAAACTATAAGCAAATTTTTAAGGTAACCGCATGGTATTCCAGTATTAAAATATCAAATGTGACATACTTACGAATGAAACTTTCAGTAAGGAAATATCTTATTTTAGCTTTTAACTGAGACATGTTTAAATTTTAACCGCATTTCTACATTGTTGCATCAGACTAAAGGTTATATAGTTACATGTACGAGGTGTTCCATCGAGGACTGAATATGGGCCTATTCCGAGTTTTAAAAAGATTTGCGTGAAAAACCAAAGACATACGATATGGACGTATCGTGTTTCAAATAGAACACCCAGCTTTTTTATTATATCTGAAAAATTCATAATTATTCACGTACGTATATACATAGTGATAAAAAATATATATTTACGGTAGCTATTATCTATCATGTTATCTTCTTAATAGCTTTCGCCTAATTTTGTCTTAAATATAAGTTTAATTTAATAAAATCACAGGAAAATTTCAGAGAAGCAAGATGAATACATATTAACAATTTACGAAAAAATATATACGAAATGTTCACAAATCTTACTGGAAGAAAGTAAATCTTCACCTGATAAAATTAATACATTGAAGAAGGAGAAATCGAAACCAACTAGTTTTAATCTGAATTTTTCGAATGCAGTTTGGGACATTTAGTCACGGCCGTACTGAATATCCCAAACTGCATTTGAAGAATTTAGATTAAAACTAGTTGGTTTCGATTTCTCCTTCCTTAATGAATTAATTTTATCACGTGTAGATTTACTTTCTTCTAATAAGATTTTTGTACTTTGGTATATAATTCTTGGCAAATTGTGAATATTACGTATTCGTCTCGCTTCTCTGGAGTTTTCCTGTGATTTTGTTAAATTAAATTAAAAACGACGAAGGGAAAATTAGTTCACAAAGAAGAAGAAATCAAAACCAAATAATTTTAAATTGAAATTTTCGGATGCAGTTTGGGACATTTAGTACGACCGCGCACGATGGAACTGTTAACATTAAAAATAAATGTTTCATGTTTTGTTTTGCAAATAATAATTGGCCAACATGACAGAGTCTCTTATTTAACAGATTAAGCAACATTTACCATTTACCATATCAGGCTTATTCAATCACCATAATACTTATCATTGAACAAAGCTCAAAAATATCCTAAACCAAACAATGAAATGGCAAATATGTTGGATACATGTTTGGTGTGGTATTTTAATAATTATTGAACATTGGGACCATTATTTTATAACAGGTCCATGCACGACGTTATCACGAGCTTTCAAAATGAAATTGAAAACTTTTGGGATGGACTGCCCTTAGAAGTATATGGAAATATAAACCAACGAACTATATAATGAATGGATTGGATGTAATAGAACTGATTCTTGACCACCCAATAGCTTAGATCTCTCATTATTAGACTCATTTCTTTGGGAACATCTAAAGAATGTGTCGTGTCAAAGAAGAACCCAAATGTTGAAGAAAAAACTGCTAATGAATTTAATCGCCTCAACCATGACAACCACATTACGGCAGCTAGTTTAGAAAGGTTGCAAAAAGGTTAGCGCTGTTGCAAGAAGAACGGAAGTTATATAGAGTAGGTACCTAGTAGTACTAGTAGTTTTGTTAGCATTGATGTGCTATTTATTTTTATTATTGATAGTAGTATCTAGTTCTATGGAAAATGGCAATATATTATAACTTCTTGCATTTTCTTGCCTTTTTTTAGATAATTTAAATAGCAGGATTGGGCGTGAGTGAAACCTATTATAAACGTATATTTGGATAAGTGTCGCATTTTAAATATTGTTTCAGATTTCACAGTTTTGGAGCTTAAATGCTTAAATTGACACTTAAATTTAAGAACGAACTAACCCAATTAAATATAAATCAGTTTAATCTAACCATATTTTTATTTTACTTTATTTTTTTTATTCAGTCTCAAATATCATATTATACCAGGCACTTATATCTTTATAAGTTTAGACATTATATCACTTTGAGTAATATTTCACATAATTTGTTTAATAATGTTGTATCCAATTATTTAGTTCAAATTATTATAACTTAACTTAGCAAGTTTTTTTGAAATAATATTCAATCTATTTATAACTAATATTTTAGTTTTATCACTAATTTATAAACAAATCATTCCTCCAATTTGAATGATAACATGTTCATTCTTTCGAAAATGCCCTAGATGATTTAATTTACTTCTTAAATTCTAATAAAGTCAATGAAATTCTTGAGATTTCAAATGGTTATAAACAATCCTCATATTAGTTAGAAATCGAAATTTAAAACAAATAAATTTATATCTAATATTTAAAAAATAAAATAGAATAATTAATTTGTCCAACTTTTAAACAAAACATTTTTCTAATTTTATGAGTCCTATTATTATATAATAAGTATGCGTTGAAACCGATTAATAAATTAATATTTAATCCGAACGCGTAACAAATGATAGAATAAAAAGAGAAATTAAAATATTTTATGGTTACATACCATATTAAATTTTAAATTTATTAGTTAATTAAAATGTTAAAATTATCAAAAAAATATCAAAAATATTCGAAAATTATATAACAAACTAAAACTTAACAGATCTTCTAAGACAATCTAGCTCAGTTTATAATAGCTGTATAATAGCGGTAATAATTGTTACCTGTGATTTATTGTAGATCTCGCCAAATCAAAAGAAAAAATATTTGGTCACGAGAGTAATATAAGATAATATCGAGTCATGCATCATTCTGATTTTAAAAGCATTTAGAAAAAAAAATAAAAAGAAGATTGTTCTTATAAATGATAAGAAGGAAAAATGGCTAATATGGCTAATGAGTACTTGATAACCGTTTATCTTTTACTATCAGTTAAAAGCGACAGTAATAGTTATGCGTAGCATGATTTTAGAGATAAAATTAGATAGTAACTTGAGCGGTGAAATTAATAAAATATATATTAAGATCAAAATTAGCATATCTTTACTTGCCTGCAATAGAGCGAGAAAGTGACACTTTCGACTATTAACTAAAATACGTGCAAAAAACTGGACAAAAATGCATTGTCGTTTGAAAAATGCTTTTAAAGCCGCGCGAGGAATATATTAGCATATTTAAGTTTAATCTAATATTTTAACGTTTGAAAAAAAATAACACGTATTATTCGGAATAAAAATGTATCATTTTTAGTCTTATTAAAAGTTTTTTTTGCGGGGAAATGTTTTGCTTGTTGTAAAAATATGACTCACACGACGAGAAATTATGACTTTAAGATCAAGATTTTCTGAGATAATGAAATGAAAGCAAAAAACTGTATCCTGCCTTTTTAATATTAGGTATTATTTCAAATTTGTTTGCGTTTTTGCATTATTGTTAAGCCTAAAGAAGCCTAGGCTAGGTTTATTTGATCGTCTACAATTATATTCCCTTGTTTATATACAATAGATAACGTAGTAATTAAAAAGATGTTAACTTCACTTAATTCAGGGTTAATATATTGCACTAAAAATATATTTTTTAACTCGATATTTTGTACGATTTGAAGTCTGTATTAAAAATAAGCACAAAACTAATAAGTGAAAATATATAAAAATGTATATACTTGGTGATTTACAACACCGTAAACAACTACATATTTACATTATTTACTACCGGTTATTTAGCACCGATGCAACATGTAGATACTTTCCAGGCATACCTTGCCACATGATTAATATGGCTAATGAGTACTTGATTAGTATTAAGCACAGATTTAATATACCATGAAAGTTGCGAACGCAAATAATTTATAATAAAATTGATTGAACATTTTGTGCTTTTAAAAAATTAAATAACTACACAGCCCGTTTAAATAATGTCACAATTAATGTTAAATATTACTATTGTCTAATAATTTTATGCGTATATTTATTTATGTGTATTATTAGTTTAATATACAGAATTGTAACAGTACAGAATAACCAGTCTCAAAATCCTTTTTAAATTATACTGTGGATACATATTTGTAATGGTTAACATGCTTTGTCTATTAAATTCGTGCCTATTTTTAATTAAAGATGTTATATTTCAGCTAATACAAATTTTTTACAGTACAGGATACATATTTTGTTTTATTATTTCTAGTAATATCAACCCTATAAATTATGAGACATTAATTAATGTTTTTACTTATTCAATGTTATTTGTTTATTTTTTATAAAAATTAAAATGGGATTATTTTCATTTTTCCTCGTCCTTATCAGAAAATAAAAATAATAATAATAAATTTTAAAATTTTCATCACCGTTTACAGAAAAAAACGTATTTATTATCCATATTGTTTTCTAGTACACTACTTTAGCGTCAAGTTAAGTGGAATTTATTAAGGATTTATTAAAATCTCACCGTTATTTTTTGTACAATATAGAATTTAGCGAAGGAGGCATCTTTCTTTTATTATATTTGTCTGACTTTTACCATTTAGCATAATGCTGCATAAAATGCCCGCAATGCAAATTTTGAATTGTTGATTATTAAAATTAACTTTTTTTTAAATATCAGTTTTTGAACCAAAAAATTACTTCTTATAATTGCCAATTAAATAATTTTTTAATTATTCTTTATATTTTCTAGTCACAAAAACCTAAAATCCCTTAAAAAGGAAATAAAAATTATTGTTCATATACCTGCTCTTTAATAATATTTAAAGTGCGGTAGAGGACAAAAATGATTTTTTAGAAAAAAGTTGTAAATAGAAATTTTTTTGGTGCAATTACAAATCGAATTTCCAAAAAATGCTTTTTTCGCTCCCCCCTAATGGGCATACTGTATAACGTATATTATACCTTAATCAAAGTGTAAGAGGTATTATTACCTCCTGACAACTTGACGATACAAGGCCCTATAATATGTAGCTCTCAATTAATTATTTCGAGACCAATAAAATGGAAATCAGTTTAACATGTAGACGATAATGTACCAACATCCATATTATAAACAAACATACACACACCTATAATATCAGTGCTGCAGCGTAAAAAGAAATCCCGATTTGTTTTCAATGAATTTTAAGTCATGCCGTACGCGTTAATAATAAAAGTTTTTGGGTTGAACGCTCCCGCAAAACTAATAAATATTAAACTTTTAATAAATTAGCATGCACTTTCTCCGCAGCAAACATAAACATGCGAAGAAAATTTCTCCTAACGCCACAAATTTCCTCTTCTATTATCTGAATAATTTTTCTAAAATTAAATAACTCGAATCGAGACATCACTAATAAAAATAGATACTTTTTGCGCCTAGAACATTAAAATATTTTGTAATATCTTATTTCTTTGAACAAACCAAGAATTCCAACAGGTTAAACTTATTATTTTAGAGGGCGAAAAAGGGAATATTTAAATTTAAACTACGAAATTTTAATCTAATTGTTAAACAAAAATAAGCACCACTAATCACTGATAACTGATAATGTTCAAATTTCTTCGTGAGAAACTACAAACCTTGTAGGCCTTTTTGCAAAAATAATAAAACAATCTTTTCAGCATAAATTGTAAAATTAATCCCTTGAATTAACACAATCAATTAATGGTAAGCATACTGAAAAATATTGATTGAAGAGGTTTTACGATGCCGCAGGAATATCTAGCTTAAGATCGGATCGATAACTCACCTCTTTTTACTATGTCCCACTTTATCCAATTCGATATGCCTATATGCAGCGTAAGTCGCCATGTCGAAGTGAACAGTTATAAAACAATGAAGATTCAAGGAGGAGAGATAGATCTTAAATAAATCTATACTGCAATTCTATTACCACTAACACTACTGCTAAGAGCTAACTGATCGGTAACAAGAAATGTAACACCATTTTATAGTCGCAGGGGTTATGTGCACCAGAGCAAAGCATAACCTACTACTTATTCGCCGTTTTTTTACGGTTTCCCGACAATATATTTTTAGCGGAATCTTGGAAGTTTACTTAATATGAAAAAAATCAGAATAAACAGTCTCATTTTTTTTAATTTCTCTCATATAGTATGCATGCAATGTCCTAAATACAACCGTAATAATTATTTTCTTAAAAAGCATGGTGCGTCGCTAATTTGAAAATTTAAATAAATCTGGATACCTCAGTATCGAACTAATTTTTTTATTATTTGAAGAAATTGTTTTAAAAATTATTAAAAATAAATTCTTGTTAGGATTGTTGTTTTTCGTAACTTAGATATACGAAAATATATTCTTGAGTTGAATTTAAGTAGCAATATTCTCTTATTTTATTTTTGGTGAATATAGGGAACAATATTGATTGATACCACCACAATATATAATATTAATATTATTATATAATTAAAAATATTGATCAATATGATAATACCGATACTAACGAATGCGAATACAGCAACCGATCGGACATTTTTCGAAAAAAAAATCAGCTCTGCGTAGGAGCTGACCCCTATTCTATGGAGTTCACAATGTGCATTATTTGTTGGAAAATAACACATATTGTCTTACCTTATATATTGGAAGGTAAGTATGAATTTAAATAATAAAACTTATAGAATATATGTATATACAGTGTGTCCCAGGATAGGTGGCCGAATGGGACAAATGGACCAAAAATTTTTGAATTTAAAAACCGTATTTTGGGATTATGGTCTGCATGGTCTAAAACGACAATTCACTAAATTTTACTCAAATCGGTATTATACAGGGTCAGTAATAACGAAATTGGAAAAATCGCCATCACTATTGAAGTGCCTTTAATATGGAAGATAGAGCAAAACGTTATTAAGACACAATGGTCAGAATTAAAATTTGGGTCATAATCTGGAGTTAAAAATGTTTTAATTATTCTTTTGGTAGTTGATATCGGCAACAATCTTACGGGGTATTTTAAACTAAAAATATTCATCACATATGGAATTGAATTTTCTCCTATTATTAGGCCATTACTAGTTAATACTTTTGTAGACAAGTTTGGCTTTGGGAACGTCAAAATGGCTCTTAAAAAGCACCTGTCGGGTTATTGAGGAACCAGGTGTGCTTGGTGTGTGCTTTAAAATGTGTTGTATGCTTTAATGGCAAAAGGTATAGGATATTTTTTTAAAATACCATAGTTTAAATTAAACAGGTATAACTCCAGATTATGGCATAAATTTTAACTCTGAACATTTTGCTCTAACTTCAAAATTAAAGGTACTTTATTAGTGGTGATTTTTTTCAATTTCATTATAACTGACCCCGTATAATACCGATTTGAGTAAAATTTGGTGAATTGTCGATTCAGATCATGCAGACCATAATCCCAAAATATTGATTTAATATTCAAAAATTTTTGGTCCATTTGTGCTATTCGGCCACCTATCCTGGGACACACTGTATAT
>MU182003.1:589743-610236 GCA_016904865.1 Pissodes strobi | reverse complement strand
TGTCAGGATAATTGTTCATTCGCAGCTCTTCTTTTGCTTTTTTGATTAAGTGTTTTCGGAACTCGAGATCGGACAGATTTATGACTCTGTCGGCAAATCCAATTACTACAGATTTTTTCTGAGAGGGTGGATGTTGAGAATTAAAGTTTAGGTATCTGCCTGACCATGTATCTTTAGTGTACCAAGCGGTTTGGTTTGTTCATTTTGATGGAAAAGGGTGAGGTCTAAGAAATTTATTTTATGGTCTTTTTCCGCGTTTGCCTGCGTGTTTATATGTTATAAAATGCTGATGGCTGCAACATTAAGGATTAAAATCGCTCCCGTCGACCGCTCAAGTTGTTTATAATTAACTGTGAATGTTTATATAGGACATTGTGACATTTAATTAGTAGGTTTATGCTTTTTAGTAGTTCACAATATATAAATATATATATATATATATATATGTTGATGTCAGAAGTCGGGTTGTGAACAGACGGGACTTGGGTTAGTCTATGTTAGTCTACGAGGAGGGAAGAGGGTACAAGTGCGTCAACGAGACGGTTTTGACTGGTGGATTCGTGAACATTTTATAACATTCTGCGGTCAATGCAACAAACGGCGGAAATGGAACAAATAAATAAAATGTTAGCCGATTTCATGGAAAATCCAAATCCTGAGAGGCAAACAGAACAGGATCGGCTTTGCAAGACCAAGGAAACAAAAGGCAAGTAGAACAGGACACGCTTCAGAAAATTTTTCAAGATCAAGAAGATAAAAAACAAGCGGATCGGGAAGAGGATGAACGTAGAAGGCAAGCGGCTCGGGAAGCGGATGAACGTAGAAGGCAAGTAGAACAGGACCGACTTCAGGAAATTTTACAAGACCAAGAAAATAAAAGTCAAGCAGAACAGGACCGGCTTCAGAAAATTTTTCAAGCCCAATAAGATACGGGGCAAATAGAACAGGACCGTCTTCAGAAAATGTTTCAAGATCCGGAAGATAAAAGGCAAGCGGAACGGGAAGAGGATGAACGCGGATGACAAGCGAAACAGGACCAGCTTCGGAGATGGATGCTGGATGGAACTGTAGGCGAGCAAGGAAAATTGCAAGAAATATTGAACGGGCAAAATGAGAAATTTGAAAAAGAAGTAAACAATATAGGTACACAAAGAAGTTGGAACTGTACAAAAAGAATTTGGAAATGTATAAAAAGAAGTAGGAGACGTACGGAAAGAAATGAAGAATCTACAAGCAGAAGATACCAGACTAAAAAATGAAGGACCCACCGATGAGACATCCTGAACAATGTACAGAAGACAATTTGAACCCGCCGCTGTTACCAACGGTTGCAATAACGAAGAAATGGCTACATCACTAGTGGTAGCGCTTCGTACATCTGCCCTCGAACTACTACAGACCATTCCCATCAGCCAACAGGGTAAATATGACATACTTGTAGCTGTCCTGGAGAGACGATTTGGAGATCAACACAGAAGATAACTGTATCAGGTGCAAGTAAAATCCTGGCATCAGAAACCTGGTGAAAACCTGCAAGCATTTGAGGCAGACGTTAGACATCTCATTCAATTGGCGTACCCGGGAGCGACAGAGGAATTTCAGGAGGAACTTGCTGCCCAATATTTCGTGGATGGTATAAGAGGTCCAGAAACTCAGAAAATGCTACGTCTTGCCAAATTTGATAGCAGTCGTGAAGCTTTGGGTAGCGCCCTTCAATTCGAGGCGGCCTGTAACATCTCTAAGCCAACAATCAGGGTCGTATCCATCCAGGAAGAAAAGCTGGCGAACAGTTATGAACTAACTGAGATGGGCGGTATTTTGAAGAAATTAACCGAAGATCTTCAGGCCTCGTGGAGATTCCGGGAGCCACTAGAAGTTAGGCCATGTAACCGAAATGCTATAAATCAGCGCTATATATGTAGCAAGACTGGACATTTCAAAAAGGACTGTCGAGTACAGAGATTTCGGGAGTCTAGCAACCATCCGAATGTTTTTGTGCTACCCTATAGAACTGGCCTTGCCGCGTCTACGTATGAGTCATCGCCGGCCGCGAAGATTCAGGAACTGTGGAATTCTCTAGGTGCCCTGGTCGAGAATCATATAGAGTGGCCTCGCTTCTTCCGGGGTGTTCGTGATAGATTGTAGATTGTATATAAATAGCAGGCAGAGAGTAAAGAGCTATTAGTTGTAAACTTATAACAGTAGTCTAATGTGTTTAATTGTATACAGTGGTAGAGAATAAAGAGAGAATTAGTCTAAAATAGTAAAAGTTGTAATTTTATCAGAACCCACGGGAAAAACGTAAAAATATTTTAATTTGACAGATGTTGAAAATCACTGCCCCGCGCCAATCAGTGAAACGAATTTATGTTAATATGAGTTGGACATGAATTTGTTGTTTTGCAACTTTCATATTTTTTTAAATATAAGCAAATAAATTTGACAAGATGATCATACTAAATGCATTAAGATCTTTGCTCTTAAATATGAGTATAAAGTTAAATGCAAAAGTTTTATGTAAACTGTTGCAGACAAACTATTGAAAATATTTTTAAATGACAAAAAAAAATTTTATGCAAGTATAAATATAAATAGTTCTGAAAATATTTACAATTTGATGCGAAACACGAAATCTCTTAATACTCAGATTTCTCGATTTTGGTAATATAAAACATTTTGATTTTACAGATGTTGAAATTGATTTCCCCGCTCCAATCAGTGAAACGAATTTATGTTAATAAGTGTTGGACATTAATTTCTTGTTTTGCAAATTTCATATTTTTTTAAATAAAAGCAAATAAATTAGTCAAGAGATGATCATACTAAATCTATTAAAATATTCAAAAATACGAGTATAAACTTAATCGCAAAAGTCTCATATAAGCTATTGCAGACAAACTAATGAAAATATTTTTAAAATTACAAAAAAAACATTTATATAAGTATAAATAACTCTTAAAATATTTACAATTTGATGCGTAACCCCAAATCTCTTAGTACTCAAAATACTAGATTTTAGGTATTTAAAAAAAAGAAGGGTTGAAAATTATTGCCCCCACGCCGATCAGTGAAACGAATTTATGTTAATATGATTTGGACATTTCTTCAAAATTAAAATTAAAAAAATGATGAGAAAGTGACACAGGTTTCATTTACCACCCTATATATATTATTTCTAATTTGCATAATATGCAGTCGTGCGTGAGAAACGGCATCTAGATATCTGGTGTCCTAATTAAAATATCAATTTTTAAATTTTGATTACAAATTTCCTTGATGAACTATTCATATCCTGTAGTTTATTTAACTCATTTTGTCTGAAATCTCAAGCTACTTGAGGAGATAAACGAACTTAAAATTTCAAGCTACTTACCCCATTAAATAGACCTAAACCCTTTACCTCTTCTGAACTAATTGAGATAGTAAATAGTATATTTATTACTTACCAAACTTTTAATTAGAAATTGATTTTCACCAAATAAAAACCGGTTCAATTGAATTAAAAATTTTACAATGGCTAGATTGACAAATATTACCGAAATATTTATAGGCTGTTGAATTGTATGTAGATACTTAAATGTTCCAGATGTAAATTTAATTGCATCATACTAAATAAAGTTCTATAAGTCAAAATAGGAAGACGCTTCTCTCCATTCCACTCATTCCAGGTAAGAACACTTGTCAGGAAAATATAGGATGAAAAAAATTAATTTGAATATCTTAATTTGCAAGTAAGGCAAATAATCGAATGGATTTCTGCTTGAAAATATTAACTTCTTTTCGAGCAAAACGTTGTCAGGATACATACAGAGAATAAAAGATGCGTTATAGCGAAATTATTAAAGTTGTTAGTAAACATTGAGGTCGAATATTTTACAGACACTGACTTTTACAATAATTGATAATTTAGTTGAAATAATTGAAGAAACGGCCTGATTCTTAGTTGGAAATATATAATAATTATACGTATAGGTTCTACGGCGAGTCCGAAAAGTTGTATGCTAATTTTCCAGATCATTTGTGTATTATTGTCACAAAATGCTAAAGACTGCTTATGGAAAATAGAATATTGTAACCAATATAACGACTATTCCGATCAAATAAATAGTGCAGTGATTCTTTCCAGATCTAAATCTTATGGATTTTGTCTTTTTGGGGATACGTTGAAAAATATTTTTTTTCTGCTTTTGTCAATGCAAGTGGGAGCTCTGGTAAAGATTCGTGTTCGTATTCGTACACGTCAGTAGGCCCATATAGGATCCTCCACTGCCTTGATCTATTGTGGTTCACATCTGTGGTTTCCACTAAGCCAGAGGCTCGATGCTTTTCATGAAATCTATTAGCTATCTGGGGTGGATAGTTTTCAAATCTACAAGTGTAATTTGAGAATTTCCAAACACTGTTTGGACAATGGCACATTGTTTCTCCACATGCTCCATTGTTTCTTCATCTTCCAAGCACAAGCGACATTCCGTTTCTTCAGAAAGCCCCATCTTGTTAATGCGGCTTCTTAACCGACAATGGCAAGCGTGCATGCTAACTACAGCCTGTAATTGCTGACGCCAAGTTCCAGTAGTTGTCTAGTTCTGACTCCTGTTAGCAGATTCACTGCCATCTTTGAATGAGTTAGGCCCAGTAACTCTCTAGATTTTTCTACAAATTGTTGTTATGTCCACCTGGAGAGGGCCTCCTTAGCTGTGTTGTAAGCTATTCCCAGTACTGGCTCTGGTCCTATAAAGCCTGATTTGCAAGAGCAGCTCTTTCGTTGCCTTCAATATATGTATGTTCAGGTATACAGATCAGTGTAAGTTTATTTTCTGTACCTAGTTTGGTGAGTAGTTCCTGGCAGTTTCATACTGCCTTGGATGAGCAACAGCTAGACTTAAGAGCTTTCAAAGCCGCCTGACTAACCGATAATATTTTGATTGACTTGCCTTTCCAGTTTCTATCGATGAGCCACTGTGCAATCATATCGATGGTTTGAACGTTAGCCTGAAAAATTGTTGCACGTTTGCCTAGGGAAGAATTAAGCTCAACCTTACCATTTTTATTTCATACAGCGACTCCTGTACCATAATTGGTCCTGGAGCCGTCAGTGAACCTACTATTCTCTGTTGTTCTTAAATGTTTTGAGTTTTTTGCCCATTCGTTCCTTTCTGGAGGACGTCATAGGCATGGTAATAGTCAGTGTTGGTAGGTATAACATCTGATGGAGTGATGGTAGACCCAACACACTGTCCCGTTCATTAGCGTTTTTCAGCTTGTTGGGCACCTTGGTGATCGCCTGCGGATTGTTGATCGCCACCTGTGTCAATCTATACGTAGCCCATCTGGCCTCCCTCTCCAGTACTATTTCGAGGTGGCAGATTTAGAAGGCACTCAAGCGCTGTCGTGGGTATAGTGCTGAGGGCGGCACTAATTGCCAGATATGCTTGTCTTTGTAAGGTGGATAATTTTATTTTCGTGGAGCTCTGTAAGCTCTTATAGTACCAAGCTACTGCTACATATGTTATCATTGATTTAATGACCCCGATATATAGCCAGTGCATTTGATGGATTGTATGCCCCATGTTGTGCCACAAATGCGTCTCAGGTCCGTAGTGACAGTTTTGCTTTTGCGACAATTTTATCGAAATTCGCATTCCAGTCGAGTGTTTTACCTAGAGTAATTCCCATCTACTTCACTGTATTCGCAAATAGTATAGTTTCGCCTCTGATTGAAGGTAGTCTTAGGTTTTGCAGTTTTTTTTCCTTATGAACTGTACTATAACTATTTTGCGCGGGTTTACAGATAGTTATTCTCTTTTACACGAGTCATATACCACGATTAGCACCTCTTGAAGAGCCTCTCAGGTACCCTATATATACTAGTACTACTAGATCATCCGCGTATGCCTACGCCTCCACATCCCACAGCGAGAGGTCCGCTAGCAGATCATCCATGGGAGAGAAGAGACCACAGAAGGGGCGACAAAACCCTATCCTGCGGACATCTCCTAACGGCCCTGAATCTGCCCTACCCTGTAAGGTTGTTGTAGCTACTCTACAATTTTAAATACTCCCGATCCAGTTCCTTACCTATAGTTCAATCCCCCTTTCAGCTAATGTTGTGTGTAAGGAGTTTGGTGAAGCATTTTTGAATCCTCGTTCAATGTCTAAGAACACACCCTCCGCGATACTCTTGTCGTCTAACGCTCGTGTAGCTATGTTCCTGAAAAGGTTATTTAGTGCTGTTCTGTAGCTTTGCCGGCCGGTCTGCCTATTGGTGAGCATTTAGTGGATTCTCACCAAGTGCACCTGTTCTAATGTGCACGATCAGTATCTTTTTCATGCACTTCAACAGAAAAGAAGTCAGATTTATTGGTCTCCATGAGTTAGGTGATGATTCCTTACGTCGTATCTTCGTGATGTACACCACTCTGATTTTAGTCCAGCTGCTAGCTATATAATTATTCGCTTGGCTGGCTCTAAAACGTTTAATTAAGAACGGGTGTTAATACCTCCAGACCGTTTTGCAGCAGTGCTGGAAATATCCCGTCCTCACCAGATGATTTAAAATGCTGAAACGATAGAATAGCACTTTTAATTGTTAATACATTAATGACGTCTATGGCGACAATCTAGTCGCCCGTTTTTGGCGGATTTGATCGGTCCCGAAAAGGCTTCTGCTCATAATTATGCAAAATCCGACATCCTGGGAAATGGGTCTTAGTTAGAAGCTCTAACGTTTCTATGCCAGATTCCGTAAAGGATCCGTCAAGTGGTTTTAGCGATTCTAACTGCTGAAATGGTTCTCTAGAGAGAATTCTATGGATACCAGGTGCATATGTTATACTCTGGCAGAAGGTTTCCCATGAATTCCTTTTACATCTCTGATGGATTTGTTGTAGTTCGTTAGAGCAGTTCTCCCTTATGCCTGTCTTTTTGGCTCGATTAATGAGTTTACAAACCTCCTGCCTTTGTTTGTCAAGGGAGTTGTTACACCAAGTGGTTCCTCTGTTATCCCTTTTAGTCTTGAGCACAGATTAGGAGTAATCTGTGTCTTGAGTGCAAAGTTTTCGTGATAAACCGTATTTATAACTGGTAAAGATTAGTTATAACTGCAAGTGCTGCCAGAAATCTTCATTCCATCATGCAGGAAATCTTATTAATTTTTTACTTGAAAATTCGTCTTGTAAGTCGATGTGGTGCTAAATTTCGACTTAAAGTTAGAAGTTTTAGAAAACTCCAAATTTTATTAAATTTCGACTCATAAGCTGAAGTTTTGTTGGATTTCTGCTTATAGGAAGTAGTTTTGTTAAATTTAAACTTAAATTTGAGCATGATATTGTTAAATTTATAGCTACAAGTTAAAGTTATGTTAATTTTCGACTTATATGTCAAATTTTAACAAGACAGGACTTTATAAGTCGATTTACAACAAAACTATCACTCAACTCGATATTTACTTATAAGTCGAAATGTAACCACACTGGCAGTTTTTCGATTTTAATATGTTATAAAATCGAACTTTGCTAACTTTCAACTTATGTCAAAGATTTGTTAAATTATAACTTATAGTTCGAAGCAGTATTAAATTTCTACTAAGAGTCGACTTATAAGTCCAAATGTTGCTAAATTTTGAGTTGTAAGTCGAAGAAGGTTATATATTTATTCTTGTGTTAAAACAACCACTATTGCCAATGTATATCCAAGTTAGTTTGGGTTAAAATAAGCGAAATATAGTAAAAATTTAAAAAACTGAAATGACTATACTTTTTAAATTAAGACAAATTGCTCTTTCTAAATCTGTTTATTTTTCATAACATCCTTTATAATATATTACTAGAAATTTTTCGTAATAGGTAATATTTCTTTTATATTATTTGTTAAATTTTTTTTCTACTAGATGATTTTTCTAAGTACAGGGTTTTCGTTATATGTTGCATCATATCTAGAGAGGTAATTGGAAGTTCTAGAAGAAATATTAAACACAATCAAAGCAGGTTTTTCACTCTTCGAAAAATATCGCGAACCGATTGAGCGTCAAGTTTTAACTGCAAGAGCCATTTTCTTTGAATGTACGGTCCATTCAGTTGCGACTTAAAAGCCAAAATGTTGATAAATTTGGACCTTAATTTGAAGTTTTATTAAAATTCGACTTATAAGTCAAGTTTTTTTTTATTTTATTTTATACGTCGAGGAAGTGTTGCAAAATTTCAATACTAAAGATTGGAAGTTTTCTTAAATTTCGACTTATAAATAAACGTTTTAGATAACCTCGATGAAAATGAAGAAAACTTCGAGTTTCATTAAATTTCGACTTAGTTTGTTTAAATTTGAGCGAGATACTGTTTAATTTAGGTGTTAAAGGACATCACACACCTACAACGGCTTTTCGAGACCCATTGGATTTTCCTGAAATGTTGGTGTTATTTAACTTATAAATCTAAGTATTTTTTAGCATTGCGTCAAGATTGCCAGTGTACAGGTTGCCCAACATATTAGGCTTAATCTAAGTTTGTCAAGCCGATTTCAATACAAATATCTCGTTTCGTAGGTGGAAACTTGTACTGCCGATTAGTGTTGTAAAGAAAATCGTTTAAGTAGTTGGACCTACATAATATCTAATTATGCAGTGCGTTTTAAAGACTTTTTACTGTATTATTACATATTATGTGCAACTATTCGAACGTGAATTGCCTACAACTCTAACCGGCAGTAGGTACTATCCTAAGTTATATCCTACCAATCGAGATAAATATTTTGTATATAAATCAGATTGACAAACATAATTTGAACCTAATGGTTTGGCACAACATGTTGGTAATGATACAAAAACTTATCAAAATTTCAGGAATTTCATTCAACCCATTAACTGTGTGTCTTATTTACCAAAAAAACAGCACTTCGACCTTATAAGTTAAAATTTAACAAACGTCCAACTCGTAACTCGATATGTCAGAAACTTCCGGCATATAAGTTGAACGTTAACATCACTTCAGCTTATAAGTAGAAATTTAACCAAAACTAGCCGTTCTTCAATTTCGACATGTTATAGATCGAAGTTTGGCTAAATTTCAACTTGTAAGCCGAAGTTTTATTAAAATATGACTTATATAAATCGGAGCTTTGTTAAATTTGAAGTCGAAGTTTTGTTTAATTTCGACTTATAACTCCAAGCATTGTCAAATTTCAATTAATGAATCGACTTGACAGTCAAAATATCGCGAAAACCAATGAGTATTAAAAATATGAAGTGTTGGCTGCAACTACCATCAGAAATCTACATTTAGCTATTTTCTATGAATGTAGGATTCATTAAATTTCGACCTAAAAGTCAAATTTTTGATAAATTTCAACTTTGGTTCGAAGTTTTATTAAAATTTGACTTATAGTAAAAAATTTGCAAAACCTCGACTTTATGTCGACAGTGAAGAATTAAAAAACCACCGTGTACCACTATTCAAAAAATATCTAAAAAATAAGCGAACAATAGTAAAGAAATAAATTTTAAAATAATTGAAAGATCCATATCTTTTTTACTAAGACAAATTACTCTCTCTAAATATGTTTATATTTCAAAACACCCTATATAATATATTACAAAAACTTTCTGTAACAGCTAATACTATTCTAATATTCTTTATTATATTTCTTCTTAGTAAATGATGTACAGGGTGGCTGGAATTCCAGTGTATATATGGGTATCTCGAAAATCGTCAGAGATACACTGTCGGTCAAATTAGGGCAAAATTGCCTATTTGGAAGTCTAACAATATGCCGCGCCGGTTAGAAAGTTTTAAAATTCCGAGTATTTCCGGAGATATCCGGAAAAACCAAAATTTTGAAAAATGGTTTTATTTTTTCCTGGGCTTATTTAAAAACGGATTTCAGATTGAATGGCACTTTTGCCTTGCTACTTTTCCGCTCTATCCAATGGTGGTATCTAGTTTGGAATCCGACGTTTTATCTTCAAAGGGTCATCATCAACTTTCTTTTTTGTCGATTTTCAGATGATATTAGCGTTATTAATATGAAAATTTGTGCTCATTTTTTTAATTTTTTTTTTAATTATTTACTTTGCTTTGTAGTAATTTTAAATAGTTTAAGACACTTTTGACATTTTTAAAATTCTATTAAAATATTTTATTTTCGTTTTTGTGTTAGGTGAAAAATCTTTATTTTTAATAAAAATAAAAAATAGTAGAGGTAAATAGGTAGGTTCGTTTATTTTTTTTTATCTCAATGCAAAATAGATAATTAAAAATAAACAAAATTAAAAAAATAAATAAAAACACATATTCATATTAATAAGACCAAGATCATCTGAAAAACGATAAAAAAAATTAAAGTTCGCATTTAAAAAACAACAAAGTTGATGATGACTCTTTGAAGGCAAAGCGTTGGATTCCAAGCTGGATGCCACCATTGCATAGAGCGAAAACGTGGCAATGCAAAAGTGCAATTTAATTCGAAATCCGTTTTTAAATAAACAACTCGCGCTCCACATATACAGACTCGAATTCGAGCCACCCTGTACAGGTTTATCTTATATTTTGTATCATACCTGAAGAAGTAGTTATAGATGCTACAAAAATTAGAAAATATAAATAGTGCTCGTTTTTTCACGTATTTTCTTCTAAAAATATCGCGAAAAACAAATGAGCATCGTAAACGTCAAATTTTGACATATATTTTGTTTTTTCTAATAGAAGATATTTTATATTAATCTAGATATATTTTTATGATTATATTTGGCCATTTCTGAAATATTGACAGTTGAAATTTTAGATTTTTGTAACTTTGACAGGCTGTGGACTAAACGGCTTATCTTTGAGCGAAACAGTTTGTACTGTTCTATCTTACGATCTCATAATCTATCATTTGGCATCAACTTCCGATTTTTCCGGAAGTACACATCTTCCAGTTTGCGGGTAGTTTCGGTTAAACCACAAGTTGATGACAGACAATAAATTATTAAAGCTCCATATACAAAAGCGCAAACCGTTTCGCTCGAAATTAAGTCGTTTAGATTCTACAGCCTGTCAAAGTTGCAAGCATTTGAATTTTCAACTGTCGATATTTTAAAAACAGTTAAAGATAGGCGTAGGATATTATACATAAAATATGTCAAGAATTATCCGTAGAATTTAAAAATGTGATAATATAAACTTGTTCCATTTGAAAAACAACATGTCAAAGTTTGATGTTTACGATGGATTGTCACGATATCTTTATGAGATAATTTGTGAAAAAACCTGCATATTTTCTATCTAACATATTTTTGAAGTACATGTAATTAATTACCTCTTCAGGTAAGTGCAAAATATAAAAAAATATCCTGTACACCATTATATAGGCAATATAGAATAACTATTACATGCGGCTCAAACTTGAATCGTATCGTTATAATAATGCTTCCTATTATTATGCCTGGTGATGCCTATTATTTTATTGCAAACTATTCCAGTTTTCAATGCGTTCAAATTTATATTTGAGGTGTTGAAAATTAATATATTGCTTCAATTGTGTATCCTATTCTAAGTAATAATTATATTGTGTTATAATAAGTTGCGGAAAATCTATGGTTCGAGTATAATAGGATGAATTTTCAATAGCCTGTCGAGGTTTCAGAAATTTCTGGTCATTATAGTAACGTAGGAGTACGCTGCATTTATCACCTGAAAAGTAACAAAAGGGGTTATTTATTATACATCTAAAGCATTAAATGTGATTCTAGTGATGCAGCAAATAAGGTGTGGAGGCGTTAACAACGCCCAGAAACATCTATCAGATAGTTTTTGCATAGTCTTACTAGGGCAGAAAAATGAATGTTAATGGGTAAACTTGCTCAATCCCCCAAATAATTCATGAAAGTACACCACTGACTTATACTGTTTGTCTAATATTTCGAAATAAGCCTTCAAGTATGATGTGTTTCAATATACAGGATGTCCCATTTAAGATAAAATCAAGCTAATAAATTCGTTATTTGTTGAAGAGCAGCTTATATTGTTTTTATTATAAAATTTGTTCTGCACCTTACGGGTACATGGCAAGGGGGATTTAACGACAAGAACGCATTTTAGTAATATTCTGTCAAAATAAATACACCCAGGGGGGTAATGCTGACTAATACCATATATTTTTTGTCATATACGAAGCAAGGGCAAATATTAAAGCGTGAGACCCCCTCTGCAAATTTATTGTTAAGACTGAGAAATATGCTAGTTCACATGTTTTATATATCGAACGCCATCTAATAGAATTGATAAACATGGCGTAGGTATCATGTGCGAGTCATCTAATGGTAAGTCCATGTTTGCTTGAGTACATTTTCAAATCAATACAACAAGCTTCCATAAACCAAAGTTAGATACGATGTCACGTTAGCAGAGAAGTAGGAAAAGCAATTTTAATTAAAATATTACTGCTAATCAAGGCCAATCTTATGGAGTTTTAAGTAAATGTTGATGAAGGGGAAAAACTTAATCGGTAAACCGTCGTCAACTCTTCTAAAAAACTCGTTTGCATATACACGGTGGCCTATGTACTTTTAGGAACGTATAAGTAATAATTAAATAGTTTAGTTTAGTTTCCATTTATTTTCCAAAAGACAAAAATTACATTTGCATAGGAATCGTCAAACAAAAGTACCCTAACTAAAAGTATGACAAAATTACCAATATCAAAGAATATTCTATTACGATAGAATATTCTTTGCCAACATCTGGAACACACAAATTAGCAAGAGTCGCTACCACACATTAAAATCAAAAAAAGTCTTGTAGGCTCTTGAAACATTTTTCCAATAGCAACCTCTTCAGTAACAATTTGAAGGTGGAAATTTTAGATCTGGATCCTGCAGTCCTGCAGGCAAATAAACGTCAGGAGATTTTGATGTTAGATCAAGCCGATATCGCAAAACATAATATTGGGAACTTTCTTGTACGCATACCATGCTGATATTCACCAACATTTAAAAACGTAGATCTATTTTACATTATACAGGCCAGTGAGTATAAGAATACCGTACCTATCAAATGATGGTTTGTAGGACTCATCGTTTTTCTGATCTGCAATGCTCTTAATAACTTTTTTTTGAGATTTAAAAACGTCGAAGTATGTCGAGTTTCCCGAGTGAAATATCTCGTATCTCAAATTAAACTCTACCTTACTCTAAAAAACGTTTAGGAGCTTTTTTGAGTTAGGGCATCTCTGAGGTTTATTATACGACAATAATTAGAACTCTTTACTTTTGATATTAGTTTTTCCGTTGTTTGAATTTATTCAAACAACGGTTTTTCACAAGGAATTTTCCAGTTTAGATTTCTGTCAATGTGGAGGCTCACCATTTTTTACGTCCTTACCATTGATATTCAATACATTCTCACACCTTTTTTGGTACACATGAAATCTAATCAATTGTGTTTTATCTACATTAAAAAATAAATTTATTTGGGTAAACCACTGATCAATTAAATTTCTGTCATACACATTTTACAGAATCAAAGACAGACCATCAGGTAACATCACAAAAAAGGAAGAACCTTGATAATCTACTTCACATATAAAATAAAAAATATTGGCGTCAATAACGAACCTTTCTACAGGTTTTTTGTTGGGATTCATGTTTTCAATCGAACATCCTGATTTATGTGGGACTGATACATATTGTTCACGCAAGCTTAAAAAGCTATTTACCCATTCTTGTGTATTTCCTACTTCTATGGCATCCAGTGTACAGCACATGGTCTTAACATCAACGCAGTCGAATGCCCTACTGAGGTCACAGAAAATCCCAACAGGACACTCGTCCGCCTCGATATTGCGAACTATTTTTCTAAAGTAAACTTGGGCTGCTGTTTGTGTGCTTCGTTTGGAGCGAAAACCATGGTGGTTTTAAATTACTTAAAATAAGTATCACAGTGTCCAAGAAAAAAGAAACTCTCATACATTTTTGATAACCCATTTGTGACAGTCAATGGTCTGCAATTTTCTACACTCTCCCGATTGGAACTACCTTGCCACATTTAAATTTTTCTGGAAACGTTCCTGTTTTAAATGAAAAGTTGACGAGATAAGTCAGCGGAGCAGTTGTCTAGTGGATTTAGGACAGGCGCCCACATGGCCATGAATCAAATCCGTCTTGACCTATCCATTGATCATCAAAAGCATTTAATAAATACTGACGAATTAAACAGCGAAGATGAGGTGGAACACCACGTACATGTAGGTATTGTAGGTACCACATTTAATCTCGAATTTGAAGGGACACGTCTCCCAACAAGTATTTACATTTTTATATAGCTTGGTAAGTAGTCTTGTATTAATAACTTCTAGACGAAGGGCATGGAATATCAGAAGAAAATTAATTTATTAAAAATAGTAAATTTGGAAATTTAATTGTAACTAATTATGGAAATAAATCAACTATCACAAATTAAAAAACCAACGCAATATATTAAGATATTATTAGCTAACTATCAATAATCCTTCTGTTACTTACTGATATAACTGTTTGGGTAGTTAATGGGTAAAACGGTCCAATTGTCAACGTTAGGGGCTTTTGCGATCGAAGAATAATAAAACATATAATATCTTGCACTTCAATATTTTTTTCATACCATTGAAAATCATATAGTGCGTCTGCTACACGAACGCTCTAAAAAAGAAGAAAATAGGTTAGAGTGTGAGTGTGGATTTAAAATACAATTTATGTGGCAATTGGCAAATTGGCAGAGTTGTATGTTTTCCCAAAAGAACAAGATTAGCTAATTTATCTATCAAATTTTCGAAAGTTAGAGGTATTTTGTATAGAAGTTACTTGCGTATGAGAAGCCGCATTAACTATATGGAGATACATCTAAATTTTGATAATCTCCAGATTCTAGCCTCGTTGGCTTGAAAATATTTTAAATATTATTATTTTTTTTTTTGAATTTACAAACAAGATAGTCGCCAAAAAAAAGTCTTATGGTTTTGCCAGAGGCATAACATTTTAATACTTACCTCGATCTTAATATCATTTGCATACCAAGCTAAGATGAACAACTGGCCAATTAAAACGATAAGGTAGCTGAATGAAAACCCAAATTCGAGCATCGTTTTCATCTAAAAAAAAATAAATTACATATTATTATTATTATATTGGCTATGGGTTTTGGAAAAATATAGAGAGTGCGGAACCGCAATAGACATGAAGCCACTGGAATTAGGTGTGGCAAATACGATAAGGTACCTGAAAGAACAAACAAAATCGAGCATCGTTTTCAACAAACAAAAAATTATATTACTTATTATTATTATTATTATTATTATTATTATTATTATTATATTGGCTATGAGTTTTGTGAAAATACACAGAGTGCGGAACCGGAATAAATATGAAGCCACTTGAATTAGGTGTTGCAAATACTTCGTATAATTTTGGAGATAAAAAGTTTATTTTTATTTACCCCCTTAAAGATCATAGATGACGCTTGTAGTTTAGACTCCGGCTACTCTTAATAGGTGTCCAAGGAATTATATGGCTTAAAAGTCTTAAGGGTAATCGCGATCGAGGCGCCATTGGTTGCCAGATAGACGATAATAGCGGATATTAGGATGAACGTACGTAAAGAATGTATCTCTTACATTACAATTCCTCTAATATTGTAAAAAACGTATTTCCATAAGGTGTTCTTTCTTCTTTCTACAATATGGTATTTTGTAATTGATTTATTTAATTATCTATCTAATGTTCGTGCACTTTATTAACCTAATACAGTGGACTCTCGATACTAATAATTTAATTCTGTAAACTTTGTCCCAACACCCGCCAATTATCATCTACTGTACTTTACTTCTAGAGCCGGCAACAGCGCATACTATAATGGCTACAGTAATTTGTAATGATTTTCTTGCAATTTACTGAAATCAGAAATTATTTGTGTGCTTTTAAGTGCGTGAACTTGTACCTAATATTTCCTTGTATATTTATTTATACAATATATATTGTTACACAATTTAAATACATAAGACTACATATTTCGAAAGACCTGTTGCTTTTGCCATTTGTATACAGTCAACAACGTTGAGTGGGTGTTGCTACAGCACAGTTTATACGTTGTTGTTTTTGTCAGTATTTAATCGTATGTTTTATGGTAACTGATACTTAGTGTAATTATGCCTCAAATTTACTGTAATGGAAACTATAAAAATGGGCCTAAACGCCTAAAGTTAATGATTTCGGTTTTCCAAAGAGAGGTAACTTTACAACAAAATGGCTAAAAGCTACACACGTTGAGAACACAACCAGAACGAAAGTACGTGAAGCCCATTTTCCATGAGATAGTATAATAAAACAACATTCAAACACTGGTAAGTTTTTCCAATAGATTTGTTAAAACCACGGCTAACAGCAGAGTGTATACCATCTTTTGTTTTAATTGCCCCTGTTACCTATTTATAAAAAGATATCAAGATACGGCAAAGTAAAGATGAAACGCTCAAACATACTGGTGAGTTAAGTGTGTCCAAAGCCTTTGGAATGATCAAAATTGAGTTTGAGGAGCACGAAAACACATACATTTTGATAAATTTAGGGTGTTTATTGCCAAATTTTCCACATTGAAACTACCAAAGATTGGAAATTTCAAAAAGACCCTCTTGAAGACAGATTTGGTAAATACAGGTAAATAGCAGGTGGTCATTATCATATTTCTGTGTGCGAGTTATATGAGACAGAGAACAGACTTAGAATTCGATCTAAGTATATTAACCTCGATATTAACACTTCAGCTTCAGTCTCACAGTTTTGGCCTTATTAATGTTAATAAATTCTCTGAGCTACCTGATTATGACCCAGATGAAAATTTTACGTTATAAAAAACTAAAATGTGACAGTTGTAAACAAAAATTGGTATATGACGAACAATTTATTGTCGAGGACAATTTTGATCTTGTTAATAAATTAAATCATCGAAGCCTTTTATATCCACAAGGACAAGTTATAAATGTTGTATCTGTGACTTACACAATTTTTAATAAGTTAATAAATGAAGTTGAGGACATATTTCTAGAAGCTTATAGTGAAAAATCGTTCATGCTTCACTTAATTTTGGAATATTGTATTGAACAAAAACACGTGTCACATTTCGATGGATGCGCCGCGCGCCGATGAGTTGGGAGCATGCATTTAATACTACACACCTTGTATTAAACTAAAACTCAAACATAACTGTTGGGATTTGTCAATAAGCTAGTGTTCTTTAAAATAAATTAACTATTGATAGTTTTCATAAATATTAGTGTATGCAAAATCAGGGTCTTATATGATCAAAATTCCGCGGCCTACATGAACAACGTCACACGACAAGCACTAAGGCCTTGTTATTGAATGTGTATTGGATCGGTTGGATTTTAACGGTTTGGGATTAGTGTTAGTAGTTTGGAGTTTTGGAGAAGAAGCTTTCGTCTAAAGACTTCGGAATTTCGAAAGGCCTCGAAAATAAAACTAAAATTAGGGAATTTCTACGAATTCGTATAGATAATTGTTATGATGATTGTTCTTTGCAAGAAGATTAATATTTGTAGGTGAGTCTATTGCTACTTACGGCTATGAGTTGAAAAGCTACGGCTGCGATATTTAATGAGCTTAACAAAAACTCTACCAGCAATAGGTATTTTAATGCTTCGTTTAAGTCTGCAGTAAATCTGAAAAGGAAAAGAAATTTTTGACTATATTTAGAATCACAAGAACTAACCGAATATAATTAGATTTAAACGTTGACTTTCATTATTGTTACGAGTAGGTGATGCCATCTTATGGTTCAAAATTGTTACACTTACGTTGGTAAAGTATATTTTTAGTCAAGAGTAGAAAGATCGAAAGCCGGAAGATTTCCTTTGATATTCTGAAATCATGTTAATTGAACTTGAGTATTGTCAAATGTATACGTATCCATAAATTTGAAAATTGTTATTTACATTTTTCCGAACATTTCATCTCATTAGGTTAGTTTGGATTTGGGTGGGTACTGGGTACTTTAAAACTATTTACATTTGTACTATCACTTTTAGTTTATCAGTAACTTCTCGCCTTGGTTGGCGTGCAGGTTATTATGGATCGATCTACGTCCGGCGAGAAGAGATAATAGAGAAGACACTTTGGTAAAACAATAACAATGGGAAAGCAATAACAAAGTCTATTGGTCAGAGACTTAATGAGCTTAGACTAAACCCGATTACTAAAACACCCATGTCTTTTCGGTTGAGGTGTGGTTTGAATTGTTTATAGGTCTTAGTCCCTGTATTATAATAAAGTGCTTTAAGAGCGGTGTGTTTTAATTTATATTTAGGTTTAGTTATTTCAAGAGATAATGATTTAAGGTTTTTGGTTTATTTTAATTTCACTCAGCACTTTAAGGAACTATAACTGTCTAATTTTCTATCTATCGTAGATTCGATTTTAGTGCTTTTTAGGCAGATATCTCTCAAGAAATATGTTCCTCTGAACTGCACTTCCCGACTTGGGTCTGAAGATTAGGATATGGTTAGAGCACGTACTACGTCTCTGTGTACTGCAGTAGGAATAGGTGATTGTTCAACTTCAAGTTCAAACTTAGGAAAGGGTGATAATTAATTAGCAGTTTAAATGTTTCTAGTAGTTTACAATACCAGGAACGTTATATTCAATAATTAATACATTTGAATCGACTAAGGCCCAAATTGTGATAGACTACATTAATACTGGCAACGTAGCTCGGAGCATGCGATGCGAGAGACAAGACATACCTGGCGTACTGCATAGTCCGTGCGCTGAAGTAGAATTTTTTAATTGGTCTCGTTGAAATAGGGTAACCACTCAAAATTTTTTTCAACGGCATTAATCTATTTTTTATAAAAAATTGATGTTTCTAATTTCGGTGCATTATGTCAGATTTTTATTTCAGAAATGACATCTTGTAGCATCAAGAAGCCTTTTCCAAATATCAAATTTGACACACACCGAATTTAAACCAGCAAAGCCATTTTGTTTTTTATAGCATTTGCAAAAAAATTTAAAGATTAAAACGCGATAAAAATAGTCATCCAAAGTTCGTTATCTGAAATATCAACCAATATTTTTATACTAAATCATGTACCGTTTATTAAATAATTGCCCCTAGCCTAATTGTTTACTATATGTTAAATTTTACTATTTTTTAGCTACTAATGTCCATAACAAATGTCCACTTTAAATCGTTTTTTTGATGTCAAAAACCCATTTTAACTAAAATTTGTGTTAACCTAATTGTGTACTATAATATAAGACCCACGCAAAATTTTCTTATTTTTGTACTTTACACTTTAACTCAAATTCCATGAAAATAAAAAAAAAATAATAAAAAATAACAAAATAATTTAAATGATTTAACAGGCTTTTCGGAGTGGCTACAACCCAACCAGAGTGCAGTAGTTTTTTTTAGCAACGAACTTGATAGCTTATGGATCTTTTGTGAAGCCGAAACACAAATCTTATACAAAAAATAATGAAGGCAGAGACGCGACTATAATAGAAAACGTCAGGGATGATCCCACCACATCGGTGAGAAAAGTGGAAGAACAGACAGCTATTCCAAAATCAACTTTGCATCGGGTTTTAAGAAAAAAACACCGCTTTCATCCGTACAAACCACGTATTGTCCAGGGCCTCCAGGGAAATGATTTCAATAGAATTGTTTATCAACAATGTCAACAGACACCAAATTTCGGAATTTTCAACAAACACAATCATCATTGCTGGGATACTAAAATCCACATCATTTAGAAGAAAAACTGTTTGGCTTTAACGTTTGGTGTGGCATTATAGGTAATTTAAAATGTAGCTTTAAATTGCGTATCACAATAAAATAAAACATTTATTTTTGTGTTTTAGACAAACGTTTGATTGGACCGTTTATTTTTAGTGAAAATTTATGTGGAAATAGGTATTTGCTACTCTTGCAAGAGCAAATTTTACCAACAATTAGAAATGCAATTCCATCAAATGAAATCCATGATTTGTGGTTCCAGCAAGATGGTTGGCCACCCCACAGTACCAGGGAGGTGATGGAGGTCGTGAGAAATAATTTTGGTAACAATATTATCTCCAATAATGGGCCCATTGCTTGGCCAGCCAGGTCACCGGAAATCCCCCCCCCCCCCCCTCCATTTTTACTTATGGTGAGCAAAAAATGAGGTTTACGAGTTTTAAGCCACCCGAAACTTAACAGGAATTAGAAGATAGAGTACGGGATGTGTTTGCTACAATAAACCGAAACATCTTACGAAGAGTTAAGGTGTTAGAGAGTGTTTTTTTGTTCACTTCTATATTTTCGTTCTACTTTGTATTTGATTCGTCTAAGATAATATTTGGTGTAGTCTTTGGTGTAGTCATAATTATTACAAAAAATGTTGCATTTCTTGCGTTATTACTTTTTGTATAAGTTTTAGGTTTCGGTTTCATAAGAGTCGTAAGCTAACTTAAAATGTCCCTGGTTTTCTTCT
>MU182003.1:568099-579743 GCA_016904865.1 Pissodes strobi | reverse complement strand
TTATTAGAAAAACGATACCTTATTATGAACTGATGAAAACTTATTAGTCTTTTTTTTTTCTATATATATATATATATGGACCATGGCTTACAATTTGTAGCCGAGTCAGAGCACCGAGCTCCAAAAACCACCCAAGTCCATTACTAAACGGTGATGTAACAAAAATAGCTTTAGAAGTGGTTTATTAGAAAAACGATACCTTATTATGAACTGATGAAATTGAATTAGTCTCTTCATCATCTCTTTATCATCAATAGACGGTGAAATTGTCTGTTTATAATACTCGTAATTCCTGAACTGATGCTGTAAAATGCGAAGCTGAATCTTCACAAATATCAATACACTCAGGTAGAAAATTTGAGACATGCAATAATAGTTTGTTGCTACAGGTACGAATATTCCTTGAATAATTAGAGATGCCCCGTAGTGAACGTTTTGGTCAAATGGAAAATGGGCTAGGATTATCATCGGTTTTTCCGAATCGTCTCTTATCCTCAATCCAGTTACGCTTGTCGCAATAGCCAAAAATCCCGCAGTGAAGCCTGAAATCACGACTATGGTAACTGCACATTTATCGGTGTATTTCACAAAACGTAAATATATGTTTCTTATATCCACGTCGCCTGAAGTCAGAATAGCTTTTTCTTCCTTGACAATGCGATTAATAAGATTCGGCATATTGCCCTTTTGGAAAATAATAACCTTTACTGCGGATACCGAACACGTAATGGTTATCCTGATGCTATCGGTCAGTTTTCTCGCATCTTTATCGTTGTCTACCAGCAAATAGATAAATTCAATGAACATGAGGGTGCATACTGCCGAAAAAAAAACTTGAAGGGCAAGGGCGTAGTAGTAATACATTGTTTGTATTCTGGCATTTTTGAAATGCGGCATTCGCCAGACACCGCCCAGTATCATCAGACACTTGGAAAATCGCAAAAGATGCACATCGACCATGATCGTGTGAATAATGTCACAAGTTAATGGTTGAAGCTTTTTATGTGTAACTTTTAGAGGAACGTGGGGTAGAGCGTGCCAGTTTTTACATTTCAAATTTATTTCATTTACAAAACGTTGAGCGGGATTTCGTTGTGAACCTGATGTTTCATTTTATAAGAGTACCAAAGAGTTTAACACTATATCGTTTCACGGCTACAGTGACACTATTTTAAAGAATAAAATATAAATTGTCATTATAAAACACATTTTTTTATGTAGGTATATGCAAGTTTATTTAAAAGAAAAATTGATATTTGCAAGAACTCACAGGGTGTGTAAATATCTCCTGAACGAGCTCGGTGCCCAGCCTAGCGGCTATCTCTCGATAACATTTAATTCTTTTGTTGGCACCCTACAAACTGTTATGTTTTTATAATCCTGGAACCTAGTTAACGTTATTTCTCAATGGGTTGCGAACCCTTTGGGCAGGGTACGGGTTAATATGTTCTTAGTTACTTTTAATGTCATTCGGGTTTTCGCTTGTCCTCTGTCGAAACTTACCCATATAAAATAAGAAATATAACATCTCAATTTTTATTTCATCCCCAGATAAAGAAAGACAAAATTGACTTCTTAATGAAATAAATAACGTCTTTGAAAGAGTTTGTCCTGATATAAATAATATTCCAAAATTAGGCATTCCCAAAAATACGAAATGTTTCTTAGGTTTTTGTTGATACGAATCACACAATATGAGGTAACAAAGTATATAAAACGTCTAAAAAATTAATAACCATAGGGTCTGATGAGGTTTCCGTGTATTGGAAAAAATGGTGTTGTTTCACTGACTCATATCATAAATATTTTCACGTCCTCTTGTGACGTGCGCCACGCCTTGGTTGGCGTGCAGGTTATGTAGCTTAGATTAGGATCGATCTACGTCAGGTGAGAAGACATGATAAAGAAAAAAAGGTCTGTCGGACTAATGGTCTCCTTGACTATTTATGTAATAAAACCTGCTGATCATTGCAATTTTAAGGTTCATAATTGCCTGCGCTGTTTACATAATATTTTCTAAGTACAAGCTCAACCTTATGACAGTGTGATAATTAATTAGTAGTTTAAATGTGTTGGTAGTTCACAATATGTAACTGCTATGTGATATGTACCCTGATACGCTGAAGGAAAAAAAGTGAGAGAGGCAGAAGAGAAAAGATTTTTTGTACTTACCTATTAATAATTATTAAGTTTAAAATTAATTATTATACTGTGTGAAACTAAAAAATAAAAACCCCAGTACTTGCATTTATAATTACAGACGTTAGGCAATAAGAAGTCATAGCGAAAATACACATGTTTGATGTTAATAACTCCAATAAATAATTAAATAGCCAATTTAATAAAATTGTTATTATGAAATACACATTGGTAGAGTATTAAACATAACAGATTGGAAGGCAGTAATATATGTATAGCACAAAATAATTATAGATTAATAAATAAAATAAATTAACAACAAAATTAATTAATACATTGGGAAGAATTGTAAATGATCAAACATAAATTAGCAATCAGAGACAAAATTTTACTGTTTCTAAGAATGCTAGAAATAAAAAATTTATCTGGCACTAAACTTCACAAATGCTATGTTAAATTATGTTAAAAATAATAATAATTGTGAACTCAGTCTTCGTCGAAATCACATTCAGTCGCGTTCTCTTAAAGCTTTCTTAGGTTTTTCAAAATCATTTATTTTCTCTGTCTAATTACACCTTGATTATTTCGACGACATGGATCCTGATCGAATATTAAAATAAATTTTTTCTTTCCTTTACTTTCACAACAAAAATATCTTTGATGAGCGTTTTTTTTTTTAAGTGAAACTTCTTTAGCGAGGGAAATCCGACAAAATTAAAATCAAATGAAACGAAAATAAAAGTGAAACACTTTAATGAAGCATGTTCCAATATAGCTAGAGGGCTGAGGAGAGGGGGAGAAGGAAAAACTGAAATAAATAATTTCGGGAGAACGGGAAAAGCTACGGGGGTCGAAATTTGTATGGGAGGTGCACCTCATGGGGGGCTGCCTTTAACTGGGGGGACCAGGGCTCTAATTTAAGGGAATATTTTGGGGATAAACCGTTTTTTACCGATATCTCTGCAACGGAGCCTCGGATCGAAAATCTGACAAGCGATGACTCCGTGTAAGGGGGTCATCAGTGGGGGGCGGGAATTATACCCCCGCTCCCCCGGATACCCAAAAATTTTCGAGAAAATGGGAAAAAATTGAAAAAACGTAAAAAATTGTTCGGAAAGTTAATAAAAGTATTATAAAACGAAAGAAGAAATAAAATTTAATAAAAAAGACGTTGGAGAAACACGGTTTTCGGTGAAAAACAGCGAAACAGTTGAGCTACGAGGTCGGGGATGACAAAAATGAAAAGAAAAAAAATATTTTATGAAAAAAAAATTGAGAGAAAAGGAAAAAAACAAATAAAAAAATGTCGAAACGGGGGGCAAAAGTTGAGGAACAAAAAAGCTTCCAAAAAAATTCAATTTCTAATATCTCTTTCAGAAGTTTCACTTCAGGTGTGGGCTTATAAAGGTGAGGCACATCATTTTTTTTTTTAATATATGTTTTGAAATCCTCATTTATTTTACTACCGGTCTGACATTTTTGGATGATTGTCTCATAGCAACTACGGTATGATGAAAGCTATCTGTCGGGCTTCGAAATATATTTCCGTGATGGAGTTAGCTGAAATATCTCCGGAACTGCTGATATCTTCTTTTTTTCTGCCCGATACGTCCTTTTAGATTGCCCACTGGCACGAAAGATTCATTAAAGGCGATAATTCTAGGTATAAATATCGCCTTTTTAAACATTTAAAACCGTGGAAGCATTAGTATATTTCATTACCAGTCCGGAAACTAGGCTTTTCCGGTGCGCGGACGACAGCTTCTGGTGTGAGGCGTAGCCGAACACCAGAAGTCGTGTAAGCGCGGGAAATCCTGTTTCTGGACGTGTAAGGAACGATATTTTTCATAATACCTCTCTGAAATCAAAACATAAAATTATTTTTATTTTATGTATCCAAAATCATGTCATAATGCATTTTGAATTAAAATGTAAGCAAATGTCAAACTTGCAAGACAAGCAAGACACAGGTATCTAATATTTATCAAGATGCCACACATGGAAATGTGTTTTTCTCCGATTGACAGCAAATATTAATTTTGCAGACACACATCAATCAGCAAAGTATTACTTTTCCTGTCCAGGCAGCAAAGTAAGTACTTTGCTGCCTAGGCAGCAAAGTGATTAGTCTCCATGGGAATAAAACGTTTGCCATAAGTTGTCAAACTATAATTATTATGGACATATACATTTCCATAGCAACCACCGTTCCAACAATTACGATTTCTATCAAATTTTGTCTTAATTTATCACTACAGGAAAAATAAAAAGATTGTGGGATTTGCAATAATTTGCAAATATACAATATACATATATCATTATAAAAAATCGGAGAAAAAATTATATGTTCAACTCGGCAGCAAAGTAGATTGACTGCCTTAGCTGAATTCCTAGCCTCGCTACGCTCGGCTATGAACTATCAGCCGCGGCAGTCAATCTACTACTTTGCTGCCTAGTAAAACAAATAACTATTGTATGCATTAATTGTACTTGAATAGGCAGCTAGTTTTGATGTATTTATGACAAGTAGGGTCAGAATAAATAAAATAATTTTGCTTAAAAATTAGACTATTGACGCTAAAATGTACTAGACTAATTTTGTAGACTGCATCACTGTGTAATTTTAAACCAATTTATTATACTTTATGCTTATTTTGCAACTAAATAACTGCAAATTTAGCACTTGAAATTAGGGACGGGGAAAAAATTTCCTTTCACGTGCGGGCGCACCGTAAAGACTTACTTTTATTTGCTCTACAGAGACGTCGAAAATGATAGTTTTCAGAGAGGTATTATGAAAAATCAGTTTTGCATATCCGTAGAAGGGCACAATGCAGTATTTTCAGTTTTGTTTTAGAGCCTTTTTTGTAATCTTCTCTTCCGTTATTGGCTTTTTTAATGTAAGTTTCTTTCTTTGATATCTATTTTCTTGGTATCGTTCGTTCTTTTTTAACTTTGGTTTCTTCACGAGCGTTATCAATAAATAAAGTTCTTACGCCAAGCTGTTTTCAAAATATATTATTAATTGCAGCCTAGTGCCATCTGAACTGTTTTCTAGCATTTGCAAGGTGGCTTTACTGCATAACTATTTATACTAGTCCTCTTGTATTTGTGGAACTTTTTCGCATTCAGTTTTAAAATTAACATATTTTTGCGCTTTTGTTTGGTGCCCTTTTTGCATCACCTTTTTCTACAGCAAATAAATCTCCATCACTGCTGCTTTTCTCAAGATTTCTCTGTTCTGTACATTCCTTAAATATATTTTCTACTGCTTCTGTCTCTATATTCAGTATATTCTATATTATTATGTTCTATGTCTTGAGCAGTGGCGTGTCCAGCATTGTAGAAATGGGGAAGCTGTGCAGGTGATGCTCGCCGCAGGGGCCGCCGGAGGCTAACCCGAAAAATTGTGGGGTGCCACGCCGAATTTTTACTAAAAAATCACTAATATAGTTTTAAAAAAACGCACACTTTCCACTAGCGAACCATGCGGATTTTGCCAAGCATTTGCAACACGATTTTCTTATTAAAGTTAAAAGGTAAATATTTTAATTAAAACAAACCTAACACCGGAGAGTCCTGTTGGCAATACTCGGGTCCAGGAGTGGAATTCATGAGCGCCACCAGTTCTACCAGCTAAACCGGAAAAGCTCCGCTGGTGTTGTACGGGGTTGTTAGGCACGTTTTTCAAACAAGAAAACACAATCTTAACTTAACAAGAAAACACAATCTTAACTTAAGGATCAATCTATTGGCTTCTAGGTTTTTTTTTAAATTTGAAACAGCAACAATCTTACAGTGAAATTTAAATGCAAAGGAATGACCACAAAAAAACTATTAGGTAATAAATAATGCGGGTTAAATATGACGATTGTACTAGGACCAATGCTATTGTTAACTCGGTACTGTATGCCTTACACCTAAAAAAACTCTAGCACTACTATCCGAAGTAATCACTTTGGTTTACCTAAGATTATTACATATATGTGTATGCGTGAACTAGTAGCTGCACCAATTATAAATGTAGCAATAATTATATCAATCGAAAATGCAATTAATCTATCTTAAAGCTTGGTCGACAATGCTAAATTTATATTTAAATATTAAGAACGATTATATCCATCGGCAAGAAAAATAAATGAATAAATAAAATTAATTCCGACGTAAAACTTGCTATGGGACCCGGTACTAAAACTTGCAGTGGGACTCAATAGCCCGGTGATAAAACTTGCAGTGAGATAGCCCGGTGAAAAAACTCTCTCTCGAGTTGGAGGGTTGCTGGAGGATCAACTGCCTCAGTTTTGTAAGATGAGCTCGGAAAGCCTCTAGTGCAGTACGAATATCCCAATATCTTGGTAGTGTCAAGCACTAATTAGGAACTCAATCACAGATCCCCTAGAAGGGTAGTAGTAAACACAGTGCAAAAAGTTGAGTCACCTAGAACTGCACTAACAGCAAAACGCTTCCTTTATTCCCGATAAGTAATTCTAGAAGAACGAGACATCGGTTTCCCTCATTTTGACTTTGCCACTTCCACGGAATCAAAGGGGAAAAGGGAAAAAATGGTAGGGCCGAGAAATGCCGAACAAGTCGATACGAGCAATAATTCCAAGATAATAAACGACTTAGTTCTCGTTTATTATTGTTATAAAAAGCTACAATTAATGAGCTAAAATTAAATTTTCCAATAAATAATAGGAAATATTCCTAAACGAAATAATAAACCTTTAAAAGTCCAAATCGACATTAACAATTATGGGAAAATAGCCCATTACTACTATTCAGGGCTACCAACCGAATATAACGAAAGTTACAACATACCACGTGAAAAGATAAATATGAGTATCTCAAAGCAAATCAGTGACCCCAAAGAGATAGGTGAAATATTCAAACCGAAAGTAGAATATGAATTTGACGGATCTAACGAGGCTCAAAAGTAGGTTTTATTAACTCAATTCTTAAAAATACAGAACTGCAAGCAAACATAATTAATGTAATATAAATACGCAAAGTTAGACTAATAACATAATATCTAATTTTAGTTGTTTGATCAAACCTAAGCAAGCCACAGATTATCAACTAAAATAAATATAGTTACAAAGTGCCTGAGGACAACATAAGAGAAAGGGATGATCAAAATAGCTACTTACGACCACAACAGTGTTATAACAGCTAGTACATATATATTATTAACCGTATGTAGAATAAAATTAATTTACATTAATAAATGCTACAACATTAAGCCTATTGACAACAAATCGAATAGATGAATTTAAAATTAATTAACCGAAGAGGTTAATACTCAATAATTCTTATCGCAAAATATAGAATCATTTGTTGCTAAATGCAGCATATAAAATAAAATTAAAAATTTTTATAGTGGCAAAATCAAACTGTTACACATTATGAAAAAAGTTTTGCCCAAAAGTCGTTAAAATCGTTAAAAAACAAGCTTTTGGCGCCCTATTGATTGGCGGTTTTTATCCAAAAGTCGTTAAAAATGTTAAAAAAATCAAGCCTTCGGCACCTTTTTTGAATGTCAAATGGCCTCCCCATCTCCGCCCCGCTTGCTCCGGCCCTGCCTTTTTATATATTTTGATTGTTGATATTGTTTCGTTTTTATTGCCTTATAATCAAAAAAAAAAATACCTTAAGGATAAACTGTAGATTTTCTGATAAAAGTCTTAATCGTCCTGAGTGTAGAGAATCTACGTTCTGCCGACATACTTGTCGCAGGTATGGTAAGTGTAAGTTCACAATAGCACGATGTAGTCTACATTCTTGATCATGATCACTAACGCTATGTTTATTTAAGCCTTCTAAAGTATTATATATAACACCCAGTTCAGAACGCAACGCGGGAAAGTAAAAAAAAGGGATAACATTGTTTTAAAGAATCAAAAGCTTCTTTTGAAATTGTATTATTTTCTTTGAAGTTGACAAGCTCCAGAAATTTTTGCCTTTTAACGTTATTAAACCTATCGTCTATGTGAGCCGAAATATTGTCGATGATTTCGTAGAACAGTTTACGATATTGTGTTTTTGGATCTATTTTCTATTTGTCTACAGTATCTTCCGTTCATGTTCTTTTTCTTTTCGGTTCTCTAGAGAAAATTTCTAAATTTTCGAAAGTAGTCAAAATTCATCAAATTAGACTTTTAGACAAAATTATAGACTTGAATTCTTCAATCTTTCTTACACAAAAATTTATTAACTTATGTAAGTTGTTAAAATCACAGGTAGGAATTAGTTTGTTTTGTTAAGTCCTTAAGAACTGGAGTTGGCCTACCTCTTGAAATAATTTGCCTTTTTTCTTCAAAACTGTAATGTTGAGATCCTCAATTTACTAAACTACATAGTACAACATACAATACAGTCACATGAACCCAAAGGAATCAAAACTGATCCCGAAGTACCGGCAACACTTAAATCATCGAGCGCAGAAGTCGCCATTATCTGTTGATTGAAACGCAGCTTACAGGTTGTCGGTAAAAATGCGCATCTACTTAAATGATTCTAGACACGCGGATTCCCAATGGAATAAAATGCAAAATTACGTTAGCCCTATTAAGCTTGAAAAGAGCAGCTTCAACGAGAAACACGGTGCGCGGGCGCATATGGGTATACGGGGTAATGGGGTAAGGAAAGCATGCTCGGATTCAAGTAAGCGGCTTCGATGTAGCGGTATTTGACAAAAGAAAACAAGAACGCTCGGATTCGAATGAGAAACACTTTGTTGCAAATGCAGAAATTTCAAATAGAGAGATTATATTTATTATCGTTAACGAGTTAATTAATAATAGAGCAATTGCATTAGAGAAGCTGTACTTCGTGCTTCTCTAGCTTTCATGGTAAACACACCACTGGTCTTGAGCAATTAATTTGTCATTATTTTCTTCATGATGACTAATATTCTTATTTGCTACACAATCACTTCTTTCTTGTTGCTTTAAATATGTAGGTATCCATTTCTATCTCCTCTTCATCCGGTGTTCTTATCGTACTTATAACGGCACTATTCACAAGTCAGTAATTTTTTCGCACTTGGAAAGGATTTCACTCTCAAATGACGCACCCTTAATTTTCAAATTCGACTAGCTCACTGCGTGGACCCACTTCTTCTCATTTCTTATTTAAAGTTTCTACCATCTTGTTTCAGCTAATTTCATCCTCAGTAATTAACGTTATTTTTCATACAATAAATTCAAATTCTTGGAGTTGTTGAAGTTCTTTGATTTCTGTAGTGCTCTGATAATTTAATTTTTCCAAATTGTCAAGCTCTTTACTTTTTTCTGGACTTGTAAAGTCATAGCTTCTAGCAAATGACTAGTCCTGCCATCATCATCATCAACTAGGATGAAAAAAGGTAATAATATATCCTAAGTAACAGAAAGTACTAATTAACTTGTTAGCACAACACTTAAATCTAAATTGTGAATGCATGTGAAACAAATAATACAATCGAGAAATGTTATTTCCTTAGTTTTCTTATTTCCACAGTAGTGCACCACCATATAACCTCTATGCTATTTATAATAACTTAAGTTTCTACCATCTTGTTGCAGCTAATTTTATCCTCAGTAATCAACGTTGTTTTTCATACAATAAGTTCAAATTCTTGGAGTTCTTGCAGTTCTTTGATTTCTGTAGTCCTCTGATAATTTAATTTCTCCAATTTGTCAAGCTCTTTACTTTTTTCTGGACTTGTAAAGTCATAGCCTCTAGCAAATGACTGGTCCTGCCATCACCATCATCAACTAGGATGAAAAAAGGTAATAATATATCCTAAGTAACAGAAATTACTAATTAACTTGATAGCACAACACTTAAATCTAAATTGTGAATTCATGTGAAACAAATAATACAATCGAGAAATCTTATTTCCTTAGTTTTCTTATTTCCACAGTAGTGCCCCACCATATAACATCTATGCTATTTATAATAACTTAAATCATTTATATCAAGAATTAGGGCAGATAAACAAGAATGGGAATACAATGTGATTTTTTTAATCAAATATGCGTTTTAAGTAATTTTTTGCCATCTAAAACTGTTTTCGCTCAGTTCTAATAAGTCTAATAACCATTTAATTTTTCACTAGGTAATTAAGATGACCTCCAACGAAAAAACACAAAAGAATGCGATCATTTTTCATGGGCTTAAACCGTTTTAAACTATAAAATAAAAACTGAACGATATGAACACATTACTCGCCAATATTTATTAACTGAGTGTTTGCCCCTTTTGTACGCGTTTCTCATATAAGTACAGAGTTCAACCGTACCTTCACGTCCTCCATACCCTTTATCAAGATACCATAGAGCCAAAGCTGTGTTTCATCTAGATGATTTGGATGATTTGTAGTAGGATTTTCAGAGAGTGGTTCCAGACAATTCGCAGAAAGACGATTCACCGAATCAAGAACTGGTCGAAAACGGCGATTGGCCGAATACGATTTTACTAAACTACATAGTACTACATACAATACAGTCACATGAACTCAAAGGAATCAAAACTGATCCCGAAGTACCGGCAACACTTAAATCATCGAGCGCAGAAGTCGCCATTATCTGTTGAAACGCAGCTTACAGGTTGTCGGTAAAAATGCGCATCTACTTAAATGATTCTAGACACGCGGGGTCCCAATGGAATAAAATGCAAAATTACGTTAGCCCTATTAAGCTTGAAAAGCAGCTTCAACGAGAAACACGGTGCGCGGGCGCGTATGCGTATACGGGGTAATGGGGTAAGGAAAGCATGCTCGGATTCAAGTAAGCGGCTTCGATGTAGCGGTATTTGACAAAAGAAAACAAGAACGCTCGGATTCGAATGAGAAACACTTTGTTGCTAATACAGAAATTTCAAATAGAGAGATTATTTTTATTATCGTTAACGAATTAATTAATAATAGAGCAATTGCATTAGAGAAGCTGTGATTCGTGCTTCCCTAGCTTTCATGGTAAACACACTACTGGTCTTGAGCAATTAATTTGTCATTATTTTCTTCATGATGACTAATATTCTTATTTGCTACACAATCACTTCTTTCTTGTTGCTTTAAATATGTAGGTATCCATTTCTATCTCCTCTTCATCCGGTGTTCTTAGCGTACTTATAACGGCACTATTTACAAGTCAGTAATTTTTTCGCACTTGGAAAGGATTTCACTCTCAAATGACGCACCCTTAATTTTCAAATTCGACTAGCTCACTGCGTGGACCCATTTCTTCTTCTCATTTCTTATTTTAAGTTTCTACCATCTTGTTTCAGCTAATTTCATCCTCAGTAATCAACGTTGTTTTTCATACAATAAATTCAAATTCTTGGAGTTCTTGAAGTTCTTTGATTTCTGTAGTCCTCTGATAATTTAATTTTTCCAATTTGTCAAGCTCTTTAACTCTTTACTTTTTTCTGGACTTGTAAAGTCATAGCTTCTAGCAAATGACTGGTCCTGCCATCATCATCATCAACTAGGATGAAAAAAGGTAATAATATATCCTAAGTA
>MU182003.1:544834-568089 GCA_016904865.1 Pissodes strobi | reverse complement strand
CTAAATTGTGAATTCATGTGAAACAAATAATACAATCGAGAAATGTTATTTCCTTAGTATTCTTATTTCCACAGTAGTGCCCCACCACATAACCTATATGCTATTTATAATAACTTAAATCATTTATATCAAGAATTAGGGCAGATAGACAAGAATGGGGATACAATGTGATTTTTTAAATCAAATATGCGTTTTAAGGGATTTTTTCCATCTAAAACTGTTTTCGCCCAGTTCTAATAAGTCTAATAACCATTTAATTTTTCACTAGGTAATTAAGATGACCTCCAACGAAAAAACACAAAAGAATGCGATAATTTGTCATGGGCTTAAACCATTTTAATCTATAAAATAAAACTGAACGATATGAACACATTACTCGCCAATATTTATTAACTGAGTGTTTTTCCCCTTTTGTACGCGTTGCTCATATACAGAGTTCGACCGTACCTTTACGTCCTCCATACCCTTTATCAAGCTACCATAGAGCCAAAGCTGTGTTTCATCTAGATGATTTGGATGATTTGTAGAAGGATTTTCAGAGAGTGGTTCCAGACAATTCGCAGAAAGACGATTCACCGAATTTCTGCACTTCCCTCATCTCTTTTTGATGAACTAGACTAATGAGTGAGGATCAAAAATATGAAAAAAGTTCTGTAGATTTTAATGCCAATTTTTTTATATATCTTTATTAGGCAAATAAAATTATTAATTAGATATTTGTCTTACCTACGCTCTCCAGCGATTTCTCTTGGCCACTTCGAAAAGCTGTGTGATGAAGCAAGGGTTTCTGAGAGTTACTTATTTGAAATTTAAAAAATAGCTAAACGTACTGACAATGGAATTCAAGTTACAAACAAGTTTTTATTCATTTAAACTGCATAAATACCTTCCAGCTAAGTAGCTGTAACACAATCTGTCCGTAAACTATAATCGATTTTATAATTTTAGATACATATTCTATAAAATCTTAGTGCCACGATATTAGCAATTTCAATTTCCCGTTTCATCTGTTCACGCTTCGCCTGACGTTTCAATTTTAATCATTGGAAGCTTCGCTGCTGTTTTGTCTGACATCAAATATTGTCTTGGCAAATAAAACCTTCCGGTTAAAAAAACTATAAAACTATGAATATAAATCTCAATTTTCAGTCCGGAAGATTGGTATTACACTCATTTAAAATTCATACTAACATGATTGCCGGCACACAGCATAATATGCGAAGCACAGGTAAGTGTGCACTAGACCCTTGTACTTCTTCATGGATATTCAAAGTCATATTTGCTTATTTCAGGCAAATACTTATCGACATAAATACCGCAATTTGTTGATAGTAAATTAATCATGGAGGGCTTTTTTATTCTAGGGAGCAAATAGTAGACAGTATTCCTAGCTTACGTTTGATTTAAAAATATAATGAATGAATTTGAAGATTTTTTTTTGAGTCTTTTAATAAAAGATCCTTTCTAAATGACTTATTTTTTAAATGTTTTACTGAACATAAATATGCTACTTATTTTGAACTTTTTATGGCTATAGTAATAACAGTGAACAAAATGCTATCGCATTTAACATTCTGTCTTAATTTGTGATTCTACCATAAAACGTAAGAAAATAAATCTCAAAACATGCTTGAATATACAATAGTTCTTAAATTTTACATTTCTCCTTCAGAAACACAAAAATATGCAAAATGCATAAAATCCGGTCTTTATAATGATCATTATTTATTTGAACATCGGTATTTCTTATCACACATAGGGTTCTTAGGAGAAATGCCCGATATAATCATTTTAGAAGTAAGTGTAATACATGACTGTATTTGCGAGATCAAAAACGTTTTAAAAACACCAGGTCCCTATTTAAAAATTGCAGTTGATAATGAGAGCCCCAAGATAAAACGAGAGACAGAAGGAAGTATATACCTTTTGAGAAAAAAAATATTTTAATTTTTAGAGGGTTGCTTCGATGCAATTTGAGATTTAAAAATCTCTTCTTATCGAACAGTAGATATTAATAATTATCATGATTTTTTTCTTTAGGCATATTTATTAAAATTCCTTATAGTTCTCTCGGCGTAGGCGATGCCTTTGAACCAATTTGACCAGCTCAAACGTCACTAAAATCCGACCGTTGTTTATTGAAGTCATTCATGATTATGGTTACTTTTCTATATTTATAAAAAAAAAACTACATTCAATTTACTATACTCTCCCCCAAAACAAGTAATCATTCCTCTGAAATAATGTATAACTATTTAAATTACAGTCCTGATTCGATAGAAAAATCTGGATATAATAAAGGTAATTCTCACATTAGACTTTTTCCTCGAAAATGTAAGACCCTAGTTAGACTGTAAGAATGCATATATTATTAACTTTTTCTGATTTGAATTTTTTATTCAGTGCAATGAAATATATCAGGAGTAGTAATTTCAACGTATAGTATTCTAATTTAAACCTAAAATTATGTAAAAGAACTTGACTTTTTACTGCATTTTTAAGTAATCAAGGTCCCGTTCCATTGCTAGATAAAAAATTTAAGTAGTATTCAATTTATTTAAATACTTAGACAGATATTAGAGAGTACGTGTAACGGATACGTTATATTACAAGTGTCTATATTTATGTTACCATATACAGGATGTCCCACTTATTAAGATGGACATGCAGAAGCCGAAATATCCCTTTAGTTCTTAAAGGAATTATTCAGCTAAGATACATATTAATGAGAACAAATAAGAATAAATAAATCCGGGTTATAGCCATAATACTTCAGTAATATTACGATTTATATCGGACAAAATTCTGAAAGTTTTGAAAATTGTTAGGAATGTTAAGGATGACATAAGAAATACTAAATCGAAAAGTTCCCACCCCTAAATAGTGTGCTTAATCTCCTAGGACATCGTTTATGCCCCCTTTTTCAAGTTTTCTAGAATATCTCGAGAACGGTGCACTTTTTGATAAAAAGCCTATATAAAAAAATATTCCTCATAAAATTTTCTACAAAAAATGTTCCTATACATTTTTTTCTAAAATTAATAATAATGTGAGAAATAAGGGTTCCTTCCAGTTACACAGTAAATGCAGTCTAATTATAATATAATATAATATAAAGTCCAATGCTGAACGCTAAAAAGTTGATAGTAGGCTGCTGGCATCACTTAAAATTAAAATAAATTTACCACTTTTACTCTCTTAATCCTATAAAATCTCTCGCTTTTTAAAGAGGAAGTAATATTCTATAGGGATCGTACTTGTTTCTACACCACCTCAGAGGTAAAGTAATTGGCGCGTTTTTTTACGTGGTGTCCACAGTAGGTCTAATCCACTAATTCTTAGAAGACTATGTTAAGCTTCGCCGTCTTCCAGAGATTTAACGTTCATGCATGCTTTTCAATGACAATGGTAACACATTGCAGAGCAATGTAAGCCTGCTCTTCTGCAACTGCACCTGTGTTCGCATCCTATTTCACACGAACACGAAATCAGTGTTAAAACAGATTCGGGAGCTGGTTCTTTTGTTGTCATAATTGGGGTTAATATACAGCCGACTTTTTTCCATCCCTAATCAGTAGCTTCAAGCTTAACGCTTTTCCATGTTTGAATTTGGAAAAAACACGATATGAGTGTGGCCGAGCAGCAGTAGTAGTTGTTGGTAATTTTGATAACATTACAGTATTGTTCGCTTTACCAACCAGTTTGTTAAAAGACATAAATCTGAATACATCTAGTCTTTTTTCTGCAGAGGTACAGTTGTACAAAGCAAGAACAAATCGTTCGCATCTGCAATTTCTTCATGAGTAGCTTTTTCATTATTAAAGATTTGCACGATATCTTGTAAGTCATCCCTTTTGTTAAGCACATTAATTGTATTAGCCTTTCCTTTGGAGAAAAACGCAGAAGTTGTGTCGCAACCGCTAATGGCGTGTGCGAATAATATTGTTTCTTTACAGTTTTTAAAAAAAGTTGAGGATTGTAAATCTCCGGAACTATAAGTCCTTTTGCTGGTATTAACCTGGTTTTCTTTTAAAAATTTGATGTCTTTGTCAGAGGGAGAAAGAGCAATAAGAAGAACTAGCAAGTCAATATCTTGACCTACAACATCTGCTGTATCGCACTTATAACATTTTTCGATAGCAGTTTGTGCTATTAATAAATCGGCGTCATCCGCAGCAACAAACACCTCGATTTCTTCATTGCTAAGTTTTTTCACTAGTTCTACTCGTACAATCAAACGTTCTTTGTTAAACAAATTACTAAGGAACTTGTGCTGAGTTTCAGAAACAACAGTGTTTTCATCAAATACAATGTCAGGACAAGTTTTATGCATTACACGCCTTTGTCGTTCTAGGCTCTCCGTGCTGTTTGCGTTCTCCAAATAACCATCGAACACAACAGTTACTCTATTACCGTAATGCTTTTTAATGTAAGTAACGTACCTAAGCATTGTAAATATTATTAAATGTCCCTTTTTTTGGCCATATTACGTCACAGTGGGTGTAGTGGGAGAAAATAAAACTTATTACACTATCGAGTGTGAAATAGTGGTTATCGATTTATATTTTTACTTTTTTTGGGCAAGACCACTTTGGGCGCTTTGGATAATCAGCCATACATACCTATATTTTAACGAATTATATATCCCGCCCTGATTTCGTTTGCGCTTTATTTACCAAACAACGAGACATTTTAGTGGAAATTGTTATAGAACCTTTTTTGTAGAGAATTTTATGAGGAACAACATTGTATATAAGTATTTTTACCTACCATGCACTGTTTCGTAGATGTTCCGAACAAAAATAAAATTGGGGTGGAAACAATGTTGTAAGGAATGAAGCACACACTTTAGGGGTGGGAACTTTTTAGTTTACTAATATTGATGCAACCCTTAATATTTCTACCAATTTTTAAAACTTTCAGAATGTTGTCCGATATATTGCAATTTTAACTGTAATATTACTGAATTATAAATTTATAAAAAATTAAATATTGGATTTAGATTTCGCATCATTCAAGTATAAGGCAAAAACCAATAGTGCCACGCACAAGCCATCGACCATGGTAGCTTCACCTGTTTGATTTTGATACCGTCCTTCTTATTTCCCTTAAGTAAGAAAATGATAAATTGCCAACCGGTGAATTAACCGGAGGACTAAAGAAAGCGCCTATTAGTTTTAACACTTTTGAACCAAACTGACTTCAACAGAAGTCTGAAAAAATCATTTGCCTCTACGTAGCAGTTTACACAATTTTCCATTATTGTAATACGTGCCCGTACTTTGGATGCACTTTTTACGAAATATTTTGCTTTATCTAACTAAAAACCAGGATATATTTAATAAAAGCCGTATTATAGTGTATATACAGCAGCTTGCATGTGTTTCCACGAATACATTCACAAAGAATCCCCCTTCTTTGTGAATACATTCCACTGCATTCAATAGTCAACAAGAAAATTGGGTTAAGAGCCGATTTATACTGGATATACAGCAGCTTGCATGTATTTCCGCGAATGTATTCCCCTGCTCACCATTCAAAACATATTACAACAATAACGTACGCGCCGATTATTGCCGAATGTATGGAAAATTGTGTAGGTAATTGCTACGTAGCGTCAAGTAAAAAATCGGAACCAGCTAAAACCAACAGCGCCACCAATAAACCATCGACTAGGTAAACCTGGTAGATGAACAAAGTCCGCCAATTTAAAGATGCAAGCTAAAAAACTATTTTCAAGAAGCACTGCTAATTATGTAATTGGACGACATCGTTATACCAAAATGTTGTGACATCACAATTTCTGCTGATTTTTGATTATTTAAAATTTAATTCTTGATCAAATAATTACTTCTAATGACTACTAACCAGACCATATACTATACGTATATGGTATGGTTATTAGTCATTAGAACATTGGAACAGCTCTCACGTGAAAGTGCTGGTGTAATAGGAATATATTGAATTATTTAAATATGCAAATGTGTCCATTGCATGAAATTGCATAAGTGTACATTCCTATCACACCTCCTTTTTTCACGTAAGAGGTTAAAAGGTATCGCCAAGGGGGATAATTCTTGAGTCACTGGAACAGCTTTCAAGTGAGAAGAGATGTACTGCATTTTTCAAATACGTGATTATTTCCATAGAATACAAATCGATAACTGTAGATCTCTAGTACATCTTTAATTCTCACGTGAGAGCTGTGTCAGAACTACGGAGGGCTGGTCAGAAGGGGACTAGACAGGAATCCGATCAAATGCACCAACATAACCACTATAACCAGGGAATTGTATGGTCGTTAGCTGCTATATGCAGACTAGTTGCCAGTAGTTGCCACCCTGTGCATTTACCGCAATGGGGACGGAAATGTGGAGACGGGATGTGTAAACCGATGTGACATTATATTATAACCCGTGCGAATTGAGGAGCAAGCTAATCCAGGACGGCCGCGATTGCAACGACTCAAATGACGCTTCTAAAAAGCCAGCCGCTAGGGCGGTATCAGATTTTCATTATATTATATTCGCAATGTATTTCGATCCATAGCACAGCTTATTTTTAGTAAACGGTTGAATACGCGCGTGAAGTACCGCAATCTGGCAATATGCAATATGTCAATGAATAATGAAATCCATTCTGGTGTACCCACTCTTGTCTCTCTTGTCGTCATTGGGTGAACACGTGGCACTCGTACAGTGACCGTTGTTTCTCCCCGAGAAAGAATCGAGTGTCATAGCCAGAAGAAATCCCCATTCACGCCGGTATCTAGGGGGAACCGAATGTTCAAGTCTTACATTTGACCAACGTCGAGTTGCGTATTTCGCCGGCGGTAACGATTGTAGACTAGCGGGCCCAAGCAGTAAACGTTACCCGTACCACATCAGAGGGCTTCAGAGTTGCGCGCGCATTAGAGTGTTGACATACATCATATCTTTTGGGTCTAGCAAATTGCTGTCAACTCGTCCGTAGCTCAGTGGTTGGATACTGAGTCTGCGTTACGGCAGTCCGAGTTCGAGTCCACTGGCAAGACATATTTTTTTTTTTCTTCATTTTGGGCATGCCTTGGGTTAGTTTTGATTAGTTTCTGTTGGTTACGCTCCCGTAGCGAGCGAAGCGGGCAGAGAGCTAAGCGTGAAGTGTAATATTAAACATTTTTTCAACAATCTGATGCGCGCAGCTCTGATGCCCTCCGATGTGATACTGGCAAGGATAAGTGGATCTATCCGCTATTTAGCGCGAAATTGATATTTGTAATTTTGCGATTCTCATTTTATATTTTTCTAAATTCACAGAGGTAAATAAGCTCGTTATCTGAAATATTTTAAATTGTGTCAGCTTAACAATTTCCCATCGGTTTTGTAAAATTTGGTACAGTTACAATTTTACTACCGGTCGCCCCTTGAGTTGTAATGCTAGACTAAAAAATACGTTCTATTTGATCAAAACTATAATACAAGTCAATGTTTGCTAAGTAGCCCTTGCATATGTTTCGTGCTATTTCAGTAATATATATAATTCCCTTTGGTGCTCCTACAGCAGGTTGTTTGATCCTCTTCTCTGTGCCCAATGACAGCGAGGTTGAGTTGCTTGGTTTATGGCACTGCTGCGAGGCAATTGCCGACAGCGAGGTTGAGTTGCTTGGTTTATGGCACTGCTGCGAGGCAATTGCCAGAAAATAATTTTTTATTTTTTCATGAATTAACCCAACTTTTTCTGTTTACTCATGTTCATGTTTTTCATGTGTATGCTGGCTACCGGCTGAGAAAAATTAGGTTTATATTATTTTCAAAATATGATATACGTGAGTGCTTATTTATCTATGGTTAATATGTTGTGATAATAATTACATATACCAGTGAAGTGAAAGAGAACAGTATCAATTATTATGGAAGGTGACTTAATTCGCACTATAAGTGATGATGAGGATGTAGAAGATTTATCAGAAAATTCAGATGTTGAAATAGAGGTGAGGATGAATCAAATTTGGTTCTTGTCGAATTTATCCACTGATTGGGAATCCTGAAAGAGTACGATTGTTTGCGATTTTTCCTTGGGAACTTTATACTCTATGGGATACATTTGGAATTTTGAACAAATTTGAAATTGTTGTTTATCAAGTATTTTTCAGTTTTCTCGAAGATGTTCATAACTAAAACTTTCACTGTAAATATTCAAACTTATGCTTGATTCGTGCTTCGTAAAACTAAACTTCGACAAAGCTAGCTCAAACCAAAGAAAAATGTATCAATCACAGTTCACACTTATTATCGAACTTATTATGTTAAGAATTAACAGGAGTTAGTGCTCCATTTTTTTTAACTCTTGATCTGTGCTGTGTGGTTTTGGATCTTTACCTGAACTTTTACTATGTGTAGGATTTTTAATTTTAAATTCAATGGCAACATACAATTCAGATGTTTTATTCAGGACCAGATTAAGGGTCCAAGGCGCTCTAGGCTAGTCGGTCCTCAGCGCCCCCTTCCCCTTCATGTTCATGTTTTTGATAGTGTACTTTTGCTGCACTAATAAAAATCGGTTCACCATAAAAACTAAAATGTTTCTTAATGAAAATTAAACAAGTTTATTGAAAACGACATTTCATTGAACCAAATTCATTAATTATGTGGCAAAAGTCTAATGTTTGGACCAGTTCGGATTCAATGGTTAAAATGGATAGGTCTGTCACCTTTCTTTGACTTAAAGTGCTTCTTATATGGTTTTTCACCCTATTTAGTGTTTGTTACGCTGTTGTTGTTGTTGCTTCCTTGGAGTTTTTTTTCAAAGATTTATGAAAAAACATTTGGATTGGTAATTTTCAGAACTTACACTATTAGTGTATGTAATGACTTAAAACGACTAAGTCGTCGGTTGTTCCTGCTCTGAATATTCTCATGTTTTCAGGTGTTAAAGTTATAAAGTATACAAGTGTTTATATATATTTGTTTATTTCCAAGGTGCTCTTATCAATGTTTATTGGACCCTTTTTTTATGGCAAGTGAGGTTAAGTGAACATCTGTGTTTATTATTGTTTACCCATACAGTAAAGGAAAGAAAGGTGTCCATACACTCCCAGTCTTTTAAGCGTATACAATATTCAAATTGATCCTTTAGAAAGCTATATTTGAACTACCTACAAACATGTCATGCTCAAAATGCAGCAATACCCTTACTGCTGAGGAGATTAAATATAAAATGACATGCAACTTTTGCGGTGATATGCACTGTCTGGCGTGCGCGAAGTTAACTTCGTCTGAGTACTATGTCACTAGACTCAGCAAGCAGAGATTACTTCTTTTTGCTTGTGAAACTTGTATGCCAACAGTAAGAAACACTTTTAAATCCGCAAATATGGAATTATGGACCAACAACTAAATCAACTCCAAACCCAGATGGAGGACTCGTTCAAGGACTTTCAGAAGGAATTTACAGCAGAATATGCTAAAAGATTTGAAACACTTCAGGACATTTTTGAAACCCAACTAAATGCATTGAAAGCACAATTTCAAGATTTTCAAGACCTAAAAGTATCGAATAAAGATACAGTTAATACCAAAACCGTGCACTCGACGTCTGTGCCAACCAAGAATAAGCCAGCAGATAAAAATCAACCCGTCACCACTGCATCAAAGGGGTCAAATGAAAAAACAAATAAAATTACTGAAAAGCAAGTAGCACTTGCAGTAGAACAAGTACATCAATTAAAATTAATGAATGACATACAAAACTTAAACCAATTTCAAGACCAACGTAGTGATCGAGCTCTCAATAGCAATAGAAGAATTATAGGGTCCAACAAAGAGGCCTGCAATGTTGTTGCCAAGGAAATGACGTGGCTTTTTACATCTAAATATGCGACAACTTATACAAAAGACAATCTTAAGGAATATCTGGAAACAAGATTTCCAGGTAGATTATTTGTTGTGGATACCGTTAAAAATTGGGGAACATACAACTTCTTTAGGGTTGCTGTAGAAGCTGAAATTTTAAGTGAAGCATTAAACCCAGCAGTATGGCCTGAGGGAATTAACACTACAGAATATTTTTTTAAAAGTGATTCACAAGGGACACATTCCTTTCGCAAATACCCGTCAAATAACACCAACAACCAGAGACATCAGTACAACAACAGAAAATTCTCTGAAGGCAGGACAGCGGAATATGATCGGACAAGTGTTGGTAAATACAGACCACATCACAGGCGACAAACTTTCGAGAATCCAAGAAGAGATGGATCAGGAAGCCACAGGCTTTAGGCAGATTTTGGGGGTGACAGCAATCCTCTAAGTTCAAATTACTTTCACCATAATGACCTACATCTCATTAAATTGTCAAAGATTAACCCAAAAAAAAATTAATTTAATTATTAGTGATTATCTTTACATTGCAAATAATAAGATTGCCTTTATGTGCTTTTGTGAGACATGGGCTGATGGTGACAGCATAGAAAGTATGTGCTTCCCAGGATTTTATCGAGCCTCAGATTACTACAGATCAGTGCAAGAAGGTGGAGGAGTATCCATTTATGTAAAAACCACTTTACAAACAAAAAAACTTAGTTTTTCTCAAATATGCGAAGAAAAAAACTTTGAAATGTGTGGCGTGTAATACAAAAATAATAGTAATATTACAACTGTAATTTTGTCTTGTTATCGCTCACCAACTGGTATTTTTAGAGTGTTCTGTGATAAATTGTATACAGTTTTAAATTCTATTTATAAGCCAAATGTTTTTATAGTATTGTGTGGAGATTTTAATTGTGACCCCATTAGGGACTCTACCAATTTTAGCCTTTTAAATAATGTAATAAGTTCATTTAATTTAAGAAATAGTGTAGTTTCTCCAACAAGGAGTAACTACTTACTAGATTTTGTTTTTACAAATGTAACGTCTACTAGTCATGTCATAGACAACTTCTTTTCTGATCACAGAAGTATATTTTTTAATGCAAAATGCAACCCATTTAAGAGTAGAGGTGTAATATCCTATAGAAGGGATTTCTCTGAAAACAATATGATAACATTCTTTTCTGATCTGAGCAATGAAACTTGGCTGTCAGTCTATGAAGAACCAAACTTTGATGATGCTTTTAATACATTTCACAATATATTTATGTACCACTTTAACAATAATTTTCCTCTTAAAAAGTATTAGACTCAACAAAGAGAATCATGGGTTAACCATGAGGTAAAAAGGTCTAGTGAGAACCTAAAACAATTGTTTTGGCTTAGACAGAGGAATCCAGAACTAAATAACTTATATGCACAAGCTAAACATGAACACAGCGTTACTGTGAGTTCAAGCAAAAGGGAATATTATCAACAAAAAATTAATCGTTCTGAAAACCAAAATAAAGCTTGTTGGGGTGTGGTTAGAGAACTAAACAGTAACCAGGTAAGACCAGAGAATAGAAATATTGGTTTGTGTTTCGAACAAGAATTAATTGAAAACCCGTATATTCTCGCTAACAAATTTAATGAATTTTTTCAAAATGCTCCCAAAAAAATTGTACAAAATATTAATAATAATGGCCCCACCATTTATCCAATAAATTTTAACTTTTCTTGTTCTTCATTTTATCTGGAGTTTTTTACTCAAGACGAACTTTTTAAATTGATTAATACAAGACTAAAACCTAAAGCCTCCGCTGGTTTTGACGATGTCCCCGGATTTTTAATAAGGAAATGTTTACATCTCATAGTGTCTCAACTAGTTTATTTTATTAACTGGTCCTTTAGTGGTGGACATTTTTCTGAGAAATTGAAATGGAATAAAGTTATACCATTACATAAATCTGGTGATGAACAGGATATTGGTAACTACCGACCAATATCCCTAACCCCAACATTTTCAAAGATTTTTGAGTATGCCTATTTGGATAGGTTTCAAGGATATTTGGATCATAAAGACATTGTGGGCAACCAGTTTGGTTTTCGATCAGGTGCCTCCACCAATGATGCTATTCATCATTTCATGGAGGCCATTTACCAACATTTAGAGGATGCCGAGTGCCCTGCTGGGGTTTTTTGTGATCTTAGCAGGGCGTTTGATTGCGTCGTTCACAATGTGCTTTTACTTAAGCTGGAGAATTATGGTGTAAGGGGCCAACCATTGAATTGGATCAGGGAATATTTGACGAATAGAAAACAATATGTAAGTCTTAATCATGCAAAAAATAATCATATAAATGTTGCAAACTCTGAACTAACTAATGTATCTTTGGGAGTACCTCAGGGCTCGATAATGGGAGCCATTCTCTTCATCTTATACAGGGTGTTACAGAATGTTGTGAGGAAATTTTAAGGACAGATTCTACATCTAAAAATATGAAAAAAAGTTCCTATAAACATGGGTCCGGAAATGCTCCGTTTCCATGATACGGGGGTGTTTAAATTTTTCCATCTTTAATACTTTATTTTACATTTATCGAAAACCCCTTGAGATATTGATATGAGTCTTGGTGCATGCAAATGTATCATTACAGGTCACATTTACATTACAAAATTGTTTTCTAAAGCACTTACGTCAGTGGCGTTCGTGCCGGCAAGTCTCTATGTTTAGCGAGAAAAACTGTGCGCCACTCGTTTTTACAAAAAATAATATGGCTTCCTTAAAGCCATATTAATTTTACTGAAAAAGGGCCCCTTGGACGTTTTCCTTCTGATACACCGTTTTCAAAATAAAAATTATTTTATTAAAGCAGTACAATCATAAGTCATCGGACTTATTATTGCACTGCTTAATAAAATAATTTTTATTTTGAAAACGGTGTATCACAAGGAAAAAGCCCAAGAGGCCCTTTTTCAGTAAAATTAATGTGGCTTTAAAGAAGCCATACTAATTTTTTTTTAAACCAGTGGCGCACAGTTTTTTTCGCAAAACATAGAGACTTGCCAACTAAAACACCCTGTATCATGAAAACGGAGAATTTCCGGACCCATGTTCATATGAACTTTTTTTCATATTTTTCGATGTAGAATCTGTCCTTAACTTTTCCTCACAACATTCTGTAACACCCTGTATATTAATGATTTAAAGGGTGTTATTATCCAAAATTGTAATCTTACCTTGTTTGCTGATGATGCATCAATGATTTTATGTGATAAAGTTGTTATTACAACAAAGGTGTAATACGGAACTGGCAAATGTTGATGTTTGGTTCTCAGCAAATTACCTCCATTTTAACACACAAAAAACACATTATCTAAGATTCCACCCGCATCAAAACCGAGATAATCTAGATCTAAGTTTGAGTGTATCTGATAGAGTAATTGGAAGGGCCGCTACTGGTAAATTTTTGGGTATTACATTGGATGAACATTTAAATTGGCGAAGCCACTGTGATAATCTCATAAGAAAGGTAAATAAAATAAGGTATATGTTATGTAATCTAAGATTTGTATTAGGTGTTAACCAACTGCTTAAGATCTATTATGGTCATGTGGATTCCAGAATAAGATACGGGGTGAGTTTCTGGGGCGCTTCAGCAGCTGCTAAAGATGTCCTTGTTTGTCAAAAGAAAATAATCAGATCCATTTTAGGTGTGTCAAATACAACATCCTGTCGCGATTTATTTAAACAATTGGGTATTTTAACGGTGTTTAATATTTTTATCATGGAAGTATCTTTATATATTTTTGAAAACCAAAACAAATTTCTAATTCACAGTGACTGTCATGACTTTAATACAAGAACCAAATCTGATTTTAGGATTCCCGTCAATAGATTAAACATATGTAAAAATATGCCATACTCAATGGGCTTAAGAATTTTTAATAAACTACCAAGTGAATACAAAAGTATTTCATCGATTAATATTTTTAAATCAAGACTGAACGCTCTTCTCGTCGGTAACCCCTTCTATAGCTTGGAGGAATACTTTCTTTATAATTTTGAATGAGATATTTTATTGTTTGCATTTTGCATTTTGTTTTGGATTTTTTGTTTTAGATCTTAGGTTAATTTAGGATTTTTCTTTTCTCTCTTTGACTTGTTCCATACATTTTTATATGTCTTTGTGGAAATTAAAGTAATAAATAAATAAATAAATAAATATTGAGTAAAGTTACTTAAACATTTTGCTTTTATTGGTTCATTATTTCAATCAAGAATTAAATATTAGCAATGCTTACGTAAAGAGTTAACCAATTTTAATTTTATTTTAAATGATAATTTTTGCTTAGTTCAGATACATTGAGAATCTTTGAATCAAAATGATTCGGGTTGACCTTAATTTCCTTAATGTTTGCATTCTTAAGGATATAATTTAAATTGGCAAGTTTTCACTTTATTAGTCCTAACCAAGGTGTTAACACTATTTACTTATTAATGTAGAACCTCATACTTCATTATTGTTTCTGAAAATTAATAGTTCACACTAAAAATTTAATGAAACACGATTTCATTCATATTCTGTGCAAGTTTTTTTTTATTAAAATACTAGCAAAGTGCTTCTTTCTACTTAAAATATGCACAGAGCCTTCAACTACTCATATTAAAATTTTACTCTAATACTTTTTATAAACATTTCATTTTCATTTATTCAGGGACTCAACCACGAATAAAAAATTGACCAATTTTGTACTAGTAAAAATGATAATTTGGTCTAGTTTGGGTTTATTAAATGTTTCGTGTTAAGTTTTAAGTTTGTTGACAATGGAAGCATAAATTCATTGCAACATTTTTTTGATTTTTGGAACCATGAATTATGCATAAGAGCAGCCAATAAAAAGCTCTCTTTTTAACCAGCCATTGTGATTCAAAAAAGAAGTATCACCAAGAAGCCAGTCCCCTAATCTGGAATTGATGCGAAAACATATCCAAACTAAGCCGAGCCAGGTGTTAACTTTAAATTTAATTTTTAGTTGAGACCATAGACATATTAAAATAGAATGTATAACGTTACTTGCTTATGAAATTTATTGATAATAATAATTGTTGTTTGGCATAAGTAGGACTTCTGCATATTTTTTATATTTCATTTTAGCAAATGTCTTCTTGTGTTATACAATAATAAAAGGACAAATTTGCTATAAAAGATGTGGACATATAAGCAAAGCATAGGTATAAAATATAAATGAATCAGACAAACTAGTAATTATATCTTCATTCGGTACTCTGCTTAACTTGTGCAAAATAAAGTCTCAAGAACATTATAAAAGACATTACTAGACTCACTAATAGATTAGTGAAGCAGAAGCATTATAAATTTGTCTCTATATCTACAGACTTTGTCAAATATTAACGCACTGTAATAGCGATTGTAGGTACACGCTGGCCTACCACAAACAAATTAAATGTTTTTTTTTGCAATTAATCTCCTGTTTTAAAAAAAGATTGGATCCAATCATTTTATTTCCAAATGAGCCCCTTTTATTGAATATTTTTGAATGCGCCGCTTCAACAAGTAAGTATCACCATTTTAAAGCTCATAAAATCAAGGCTAATAAAATCATGATTAAAAAAAAACAAAATCATGAATGTTTAGATTTTTTAAGTTAAAATTCCTATTTGATTTGTTAACCCTTAATATTTTATCTTTTTAATAAACAATAAAAAAATCTAATGAGACAAGAAAGCTCTGCTCGCCATGGAGTGAAAGGAACAGTCTTTATTACGTTTATCTTTTTGTTGTAAACGTTGACGCACATGGCAAAGTAACAAAGTATGACTAGTCGACGCGGGAAAGAAGATGGCGCTTGGTAACATTTTGTGAAAAAAAGTTATCTGCAAGTCCAAAACGCAGCAATATTCATTGAATTAATTTATATTAACTGCAAATTTTATTTTGCCATTTCATTTATTGTATTATGTTTTTCACTTAAATAACTTTTCTTAAAGAGTGGTTTAATTTTGTGACTTAAAATCATGTTAGCAAGGAATGAGTTCCTGAATTTTTGATTCGGTAAAGACTTCTGCGTCGAAGTAATTTTGCTGCTTTAACTTGTATTCCTCAAAAAAAGTAGTTTTCGAAATATTGCCAGTCAATTTCGATTAGACCAGACATTGGCAGTAAATGGCTCAAACTTGGGCTCAAAGCATTGATTTAAACGTAGATTATGAGTTTTTCAGAAAAACTCTGGAGAAGAAAGGGCAAACCGCTTTTGCTTTGTGTGTGTTCGGTCATGATTGAAATGGACTACAAATTTATTAATGACATATTTTACAGTTTCAGCCTTCCAAGCAAAACAGCAAAAAGAATAAATATTTTGCCGAAGACTTTAAATTTATTAGCTCCGTTGACGAATACAATAAGGATGCATGGAATGATATTAATAAATACATTAAGCGAAAAGCAAAATCAAAAACTGACGACAAAATTAATAAACTTCGATCTGATGTTAAAGAATCAGCGAAAACAAATACAGAGGAAAGTCCAGACCCTTCAGACTCGGATATAGATTTATCCGACGACGAACTTAAGCATGACAAAATAACTGCCAAATTAAAGAAGAAAAATAAAAAAAACACAGATCAATTGACACAATATGAGGAAATAAGTAACATTAATAACGATGAATATGTCAGTTTTCAACAGATGAATTTATCACGACCACTTTTAAAAGCGATATCAGATATGAAATTTGTTCATCCAACACCCATACAGGCTGCTACTGTTCCTGTGGCGTTACTTGGTAAGTCAATAATGCGTTTTTGTATCAACTTCGTTATGAAATACGTTCCAAAGGTATTAAGAAATAGATCAGCCAAAATAATCCATGTTAAGGCACAAGATCTTAGGTTCAACTTTGGGCAAAATTGCTGAGTTGACAGCTTATGGTAAGTTTGGGTTAGGTTGGGTTCGAGTTGCATTTACTCGTGCAAGTTGCCGGTGTATCTCTATCCCTTGTATGTATTTACCAACTCATCTTTTTTTGAATTCGTGGATTTCATGTGAATTAATAGTATTTAAATAACATTTTCAACAATTTAACATTTGTGAAAAAGTTTTTAAAGTGAAACTTCCTAACGCGCGCCGTGAGTAAACTTTGAAGGTCGCGATCCCCGACACACGGCGGGCGATCGCAACACGGCGGGCGAGCTGGCAGGGAACGAAAAACGATCACGGACGTTTATTGTGATATCTTTGTTAGTTTTCAAGATAAAAATATGGGATTTGCTCTATTACCTTGTCAAGACATAAGCGAAACTTTTATGAAGAATAGTTTTTTTTTCATTTAGACCTTCCCTTTTTGTTAATTGAGTGTTATATTTAAAAAAACTACTTTTAAACCAAATCCGTTAAGATATGTATAAGGCTAGGGCGTATAATTATTGTGATATCTTTGTTAGTTTACATGATAATAATATGGGGTGTATATTTAAAAAAAACTACTTTTTAACCAAATCCGAAGCTAGGGCATTTAAGTTTAAGAAGTTTCACTTCTGATATGCGCACATAGTGCACACGCTTTTTTTCACCTTATAGGTATATACGTATACCTACATCGTTAATAAAAAAATGTTTTTCGACATTTCGACTGGTTAATTTTCACTTGTGAACATACTTAAGAATGTCAAGTAGGAGTTGACGAGGAACTAGTTTGTTGAATTGCTCACACCTGTGCATTAGAAAGGATTTATTAATATTCTTTATTGTCAAATCAGTTCATTATGAATAATTTGATAAGTGCTATTTTCTTGCATTTTTCTGAAATCGAAACTTTTTAAGTGCGTAAAACTTGAACCTAATTGTACCGTTGTCTATTTAGGTATACAATCTATATTGTTAGGTGTATTTTTAAGTGCGTAAAACCATATATTTTGGACATAAAGACCTGTTGCTTTTGTGCTAGTCGGCCGATTTGTTTACAGCACAGGTTTTAAGTTTTTGTTCTTGTTTATTTGTATGTTTTTCTCTCGGTCTCGGCTAGTTTTATGGTAACTAATACTTAGTGCAATTATGCCTCAAAAGTGTTGTATTCCTGGCTGCAACGAAAACTATAAAAATGGATCTAACGTTCATGTTTTTTTCGATTTTCCAAAGGACGTAAATTAAATGGCTAAAAGCTATACCTCGAGACAACTTTGAGCCCACAAGCAACACGAAAGTATGTGAAGCTCATTTTCCTTGCTAAAATCACGGCTAAAAAAAGACTGTATACTATCTATTTTTTTAAATTGTCTTAGTTATTTATCAAAAAATGTCAAAACACGCGTTAATCATAATGAAAAAGACGTTTTAAAAGTAATTCTCAAAAGCCTTTAAGTATACCTATACATGCATAAATATTTTTTTATAAATAAACATATTTAATTTCATTCATTATGTTTTATGGCTTATCAAATGTCAGTTAATAATTTAATAGACGATTCTTCAGATCACAGGGAGCTATGTTCTGGAAATATCAAATAAATAATGTAAGATCAATAAAACATCTACCTCTCAGAAAGCTTTTAATTTTTTCCGCGTGCCCTTGGACGAGAGTAATTTGATATATGAAAGTAGTTTTTTTTTTCATTTTACATTTATGTTTCAATAAAAATTGTACTAAAATTACTATTAGCCTCAAGAGCTTTTTGCCTCTACGAATACCGCATCCGTTCATATAACTCAATCCGGCAATACAATTCATCAGGCAAGCACATTTCCAAAAAATTTACTCTATCTGCCTACTTACGTCTAGGTCATTTACTTGAAATTATTGTTGTCACAAATACCTCCGGGCGCCTCACGCATTGCGCGGAAATTAGGACCTTCATTGCCGCACTATTTTTCCTAACGAAAAAGTCTAAGCGCAGAGGCATTTTGCAGCAGGTGTAGCGTGATTCAAGAATCTCCTTGCTTTTCTATATCTTCAATTTGACATGTATGTATAAAAAAAGACTGTTAATCACCCTGCCTGGGATGACAGACGCGGAATTCAGTAGCTCAGGATCACTACCGCTTTCAAGCTCGGATAAAGGAGGAAAGTGAGCACATGACTAACAACTCTAACTTGTCAAAAACCAGTGTTATGGAAACTAAATAGATGCCTCGGAATACAACAAACCCGAAGCAGCGATGAAAGACATAGGCAGCTTAAAACAGCTGAGAAGGATACTACGGCAGCAGATGAGATACGATGGACAGACACAGACAGTCAGAAAATCAGTAAATCAACTTTTTGTACAGCGGAAATGTGTTGGTTACACACGTTTGGAACCGGTTTTGTCGAGGGTTTTGTGGTCTGACACCGTAAGGCGTTCTGTTGTAAATTTTCAACCAGTCATTGAGCCGATCTGTTATATCAGACTTAGGGCCAAATTATGCAATTACTGTAAAAAATAGGCTATAATGCCGCTACTGGAATAGATCGCCTATAAATTGCCCATATCCTTATCGATACCCGACAGTAATATCACCGACGTTAGGAATCTTCGAGGCCCAGATGCTGACATTGATCACTTTCTGGTCTAAGCTAAAGTACGAATAAAAATATTGTAACAGTTCAATTTTGCCAAGAGCAAACGTTTTTAAAAGTTTATTTATATGTCGTCTCTAGAAAAATGATGCTGTATTTTGCACGCATCGGTTTATTAATTATAAATTTATTAATTCGATTTGCTTGTAAATGCCAGTTTCCTAATACAAATTAACCATATTTTAAGTGTAGGTGAGCTATATATTTGTATTCTTAATCCGTTGTGACCATTTATTTTAGTTGATAAGCTAGAGCGATGTACCTTATTATTAAAATAGCTTGGCTTGATTTGCATTATATTATCGTAAACAGCCAGCGAATCGATTTATATTTTTAAAGAATTCTGTTAGCCTGCAAATACGTTGCATTTGACTTATTGAACCATAATTTAATTTCAGTTTGAATATTCTATTACTTTTTGAGAACCCTAGGTTGATGTTCCGGAGATCGTTTTTGGACCTCTGCTTTAAATATATTTCTCGTTCGGTACGGCCGACTAGTTTTTGTGTGGTTCATGCCAAATAATAGGAATGGGCTATTTATCGCGCGTTCGTCATTCTCGATTTAGATTTTTGAAGGTTTATCATTCCTGTTAAAGCATTTACTAGCATTTCTGGAAGAATGTAATTTTAGCTCACTATTCGTGGCTTCCGCCATCATTTATCATCATAATAAGCGAGAATTAAGGCGTTTATTTTCTTAGAATTATTCCTTGTATCGAATCACTCGTCAAGTTTTCAGCCCATTACTACTTGTGTCGCAGTATTTAATTTCGAAGGCAAATTGACGGAAGACGGAACGTTGGAGAAGTCTTTTCTAGTTTGCTCGCCTGGGGAACGTTTGCCAGTATAGCGAGAAACTGCACGTTTTAAGTATTGTGATATAATACAACCCTTTTGATAAGGGATTTATCGTGTCGTTTCTGTTTGTGTTTTAACACGACCGATTTTTCGGGCTCTACAAGCTGTACTAGGTAAGCATTTTCTCTGGATTCCTTTTTCTGTGGCCTATGAAGCACGTGACCGCCATGTTGCTAATTTTTTTTTGTTTCCATTATTTATAGCGGCTTCCACGTTCGTCCCATAAGACCGAGACCGTCGAATCTCTCCTAATTCACCCTTAAGTCCGAGTCTGAGGTAAATATCGCTACGGTTTTGCCTAAATTAATGAAATTGATTGCTTATCTACCTTTTATTTTTTTGTGCACATAACGCCATTTGCTTTTCCCATGTGTTATTTTATCTACTCCATTTTATCTGATCCGAATTTTTATTTTAATGCAACTTTAATTTTGATCATATGGGGAAGTTTATATATTCTTTTAGGGGTGATTCATACCTATCTTTTTATATTCAAGTTGCCTGAACCTTAATATCTCTTTTATTTGCTTTATTGGACTGTAAGTCCATGGGTTTTTTTTGTCTGGGAAAATTTGTTTTATAAAGAAGATGTATTTATGCAAAGAGGGAGGGGGTCTATGATTTTTATTAAAGTAAGGGGGCTTCATTTAATGCGTACTGGATTATTTCAGGGTTCTTCTGCTGGGCCAGAAGTTTAATTAAAGGACTGCAATTTTTTATCTGGTGGGCAGAAGTTCAATTGCAGAACTACCACTTGTTCTGAAGGACCGGAAGCAGGTCCACATCGTTTTTCCCTGAAAGGCGTCAAGCGTCAGTGAAGGGCTTTAACTGGTGGTTCCCGCACTAGAGGCCATCGACAGAGTTCGACGACGGGATTTGGGTATAAGTTTTGTGTCTCATTGTTTCTTATGTTTACTCTTCGTTTGCTTTTATTGATATAAATCAAACATTGAATTGAGGTAGCTCATTGATTTTAATTAATTTAATTTACATTTATTCACTGGTTTATCGGACCAGTTAATCCAATTGCTTTGAGTTGTTTTCTCATTTTAAAAGTCAAGCGCTGGCTGGATAACTTCATTCTTTTCATTAATTAGTCGGCAGATATAACCGCTCTGAATTTTATCTTTTTATCATATGAATCAAACTAACCATAGCTTTAATCTGATCTGGTGCTTTTATTAACTTCTCAAGTTTTTTTGATCTAATCATTGTGTCCGCTCATTGCGGCATATTATCACCATCAGTGCAGCTATTAGCGCACGCATACCTAGTTGTAAGAAGCTTAGTCTGCGTCAAGTGATCACTTTGATAAGTAGTGTGTAGTATAACGTACCCGGGCCTGTTCAACATAGTTGAATCAGATAAGTAAAATTGTGCTTTGTCTTTATTTTGCCAATGATCGTCAAAATAGATTGAAAAGAAAATTAATACCTACGTTGTGTTATTACGATATCTTACACAATTTTAATTATTCGGATTGCGCTTCGACCAAACACTATTAGGGAAACTTGAGGGAAAGGTGCGTCATGTAAATCAAACCACAGATTCCTAATACGCCTAATTTATTAAAGAAAAGCGTGCCATACTCCGCCTGGAATTCACGAGGGAAAAGAGCATGGCAGAGAAAACCTCGATCCCAATTCCTAAACCGAGTTATGCTGTACAACCTTTATTAGTATAACAATTAATTAAATTACTGTCCCACGCACTGCAATTTGTCGTTCCACACTTGTGACAATACTACAATACATTCAAAACTGAAGAGTTTAGTATTAGTTAGCCAGACGTCGCCAGCAGGTACTGAGGTCCCGTACGGGAGGCTACTCAGCTATAGTTGCAAATTGAGCTAATATCTCTAGTAAGACCTGCAGGCCGATTAATATATATTTCCTTCGTCATCGCTTAACGATTGATTACATTATTTGTGATTGAATAGTATTCCTTTACTGTTGCTTATTAGTTATAGTCATTTCGATATAATACATTTCAATTACGATATATGGTTTCATTCTGTGTAATTGTGCACAGGCTACAGATCCTTTATCATTTCGGGTGCTTATAAGCAATTGGCATCAAGTCAAAAATCAAGATTACAAAATAATGTTAATTTAAATTTCACATAGGTTTCATACAAAAGCAAATCATTAAAAATATAACATTTGTTAAAAGAACGACTTATGGTGCTTTGCTCGCAAGCTCACGATTTATAGCTAGGATATTCGCTCAGTCAGGGGAGGAAAATGTTAGTGGATTCATCAAGTCCCTTACTTACATTACAATCACAGTCATACTAAAACTAAAATTCCAGCACGAAAAGACAGCAAACAATACAGTGTTATTCACAGCATAAAACGATTTCATTAAATATGTACACTTGTTATACCATCAAATATGAATTATTATCAATGAGAATAAAATAAATATGCTTATGCAAATGATGCTAATAGCAATATCAAAATATATACACACGTTATACCATCAAATATGAATCATCCATGAAAATAGAAGAAATATTTATGCAAATTATGTTAATAACAATATCAAAAGATATACACACGTTATACCAGCAAATATGAATTATTCATGAAAATAAAGAAATATTTATGCAAATAATGTTAATAACAATATCAAAATATATACACATGTTATGCCATCAAATATTAATTATCAATGAAAATAGAAGAAATATTTATGCAAATTATATTAATAACAATATGAAAATGTATACACATGTTAGGCCATCAAATATGAATTATCAATGAGAATAAATGAAATATGTGTGCAAATTATGTTAATAGCAATATCAAAATATATACACACGTTATACCATCAAATATGAATCATCCATGAAAATAGAAGAAATATTTATGCAAATTATGTTAATAACAATATCAAAATATATACACATGTTAGGCCATCAAATATAAATTATCAATGAGAATAAATGAAATATTTGTGCAAATTAGGTTTATAACAATATCAAAATATA
>MU182003.1:534168-544824 GCA_016904865.1 Pissodes strobi | reverse complement strand
AAATGAAATATTTGTGCAAATTAGGTTTATAACAATATCAAAATATATACACATATACCATCAAATATGAATTATCAATGAGTATAAAATATATAATGGTCCAAATTAGGTTAATAACAATATTATGAGTTTCATTTTACCGACTTGTAATGACATAATATTGCAACACAGAAGCAAAACAATTCACCAAAATAAACTGTACACTCCGCTGGCTTCTGACTCTCTACTTTCCCCATTCTCGAACAATACCTCTCGGATCTCCTCCAAAAAACCTCGCAAAAACTCGACTTCAATTTATGACTTGTTTTTATATTTTACATGTATAAAGGGTGTCTCAAAATATATACATATATAGGGTGTCTCAAAAATGAATGCATCAGGTTCAATGAAATAGTATTTTACAGAGGTGGGTTATCTCAAGTGTTTAGTGCATTTAGTGATAAGGCATATAGAACCGAGGTTTTCCAATTAAATTGGTCTCTGTACGTACAATCTTCATATTGTACTCTGTTTACTTTATTAATTACTTTAAGTCATTTAACATTCTTTTGTCTACTCAACCACCTTTTAATATAACCATTTTCTCCAGATAGATTGTTGCTGTGTTTGCAAAAAAAAAGGATTTAGTAGCAAATATAGTGTCCATTAAATTTTTAGATTGTGTTTTCTTGATAGGTTAAGTTGGTTGATTATAGTGCCATAATTATTCTCATTTTCTTGAAAGTTTGAAATTAAGTACTAAGAACCGGTTAATTTTATGAGCGAATCTAGCCACTCGGTACAACACCAGCCGAGCTTTTTCCGTCTAGCTGGCTAGAACGGGTGGCGCTCAAACGACCCCACGGCAGGGGCCGGGCTTTGTAACGCGACTCTCCGGGGCTAGGTTCATTTTTTTGAATTAATTGGGAAAAAAAATCTTTGGGTTCAATCATAGAAAAGCGTGTTGCAATATCTAGCCAGAAGAACAGTAGATCGGAGCAGACTCTGAGATGGAATACAGGCGCTCTAAAATGTGGCAGAATCTGTAGGAACAAATAAAAATATCAAAATGAGTAACTGGTTAGACAACGGCGGATCTTCTAATAACCGAACCAACACTAGTGGAATATCAAAAGCTGTTGGTAGACTGAAAATAATAATCAGTACCTATCACTACACCGTAAGACCGATTATGACGTACGCTTGCGAGACTTGAACCATGACGAAACAACAAATCTTCTGAACAATATGTGGATCCGTAATAAACGAAACCACGAAACAACACAGCAACACCTAATTCGAACAAATCAATAACTAGATAATCTGTACAACCAACCAGAACACTCGAACCGAACAGCCTTGACGTCATGTGGCTTAAGTTCACCGCTAAGGGATTAACCAAGTTTATATGTTGTCTCTATCGCCCTCCGAGCGACAGAGCCTACCAAAGCTTTTTTACAACACTAGCTACCACTTTTGACTCAATACAGGTCGATCACCCAAATTCAGAAATAATCGTTCTGGGAGACTTCAATGCCCACAACACAAACTGGCTCAAATATCACAACAAGACCGACAACGAAGGTAGAGAAGCTGAAGCATTTGCCATCAGCTGCGGGCTTACTCAACTTGTAGACGAACCAACTCGAATCTCAAAGAGGGAATTCGCCGCCCTCCTGGATCTTTTTCTAACCACCAATCCTGACCAGTACACAATTACAGTTGGTCCGCCATTACGTACTTCCGACTACAAACTTATTACAACGGTTTGTGAATTGCCACTTCTACAGAAGGATCAGTCTGCTGCGAAGAGATCACGCAAGTAATCTCCTCAGCAACATGCTCGCCAGAATGTTTTCATCGCACTCTACCTTAGACGCCCCCCAAGGCAAGGCTCTCCTCACTATATCGAACATCAACACTATCATGGCAGAAGTCAAGTTTCATCACCGTGATATTCGTAAAATCCTTAAATGCAAAAAGCATCAGGACCGGACGGAATACCTGTCATCGTGTTAAAGAAGTGCGCCAACGAACTAACACCCGTTTTTCCAGGCCTTTTTCCCATCTTCTTGGAAAGTCGCTCGAGTGCAACCTGTTCCAAAAAAAGCAAGAAAACCACGCCATCAAACTATTGCCTAATTGCCTTGCTTCGAATAATCTTCAAAGTCATGGAACGTGCAGTCAATCAGCAACTACTCAAGTACCTCGAGAACAACAGAATAATCAGCGATAACCAATACGGCTTTCGCAAGGAGAGATCGACATGAGATATATTGGCCTATGTTACTCATATGGAGTAGGGCGATTGAGAACTACGGAGAGTCTTGAGCGATTGCGTTGGATATTTCGAAGGCATTCGACAGAGTTTGGCATGACGGACTGCTCAACAAACTGCCGTACTTCGGACTGTCAGCCTCTCTCTGCAGCTGGCTTGCCAGTTTCTTTAAGAACCGATCTCTGCACGTTGCAGTTGATGGACACATCTCAGACACATTCACCATTAACGCGGGCGAGTCTCAGGGCGCATTACTTTCACCAACTCTGTTCCTCATCTATATTAAAGACCGTAACGAATAATCCTGTTTACAGTTTTGCAGATGACAGTACCCTTGTCTTCTACTTTAGATCAGAAAAACCTTTACCAGCGACTGAGACTTATCACCGCAGATAGGAGTAGATTACAGCAATTAATCAAGACCTGGAGAAAGTTCAAACTTGGGGCGACACAAATTTGGTCCAGTTCAATGCAGCAAAGACTCAAGCAGCCACATTTACCAAGAGGGCCAATTCGGTGGGCCCTGACATCATTATGACAGGATCGACCATTCCTTCATCGTCGTCAATCGGACTGGATCGGTCAACAGCAATATGGCCTGGCATGACCAAGTTGCTAACATCGCAAAATCAGCCTCCCAGAAGCTTGGTGCGCTATTTCGCAACAAAAAAATGTATACACCGCAGCAGTTGCTCTTGCTCTACAAAGCGCAAATAAGGCCGTGCTTAGAATATTGCTCGCACATCTGGGGTGACGCACCAAAGCAAACCCTAAAGCTGCTGGATTCCATTCAGAAGAGAACTGTGCGTCTCGTCGGCGACCCGGAGTTGACCCTGAATCTGGATAGTCTGGAACATCGCAGACATGTGGCCGAGATGTCCCTGTTTTACAGATACTTTCACGGCAGATGTTCCCAGGATTTGGCTCGCCTCAGCCCGCCCCTGGCAACGCCTGTCAGACAGTCACGACAGACGGCAAGAGCGCGCCAGTTCGTCGTACAACTGGACACACCTAGAACATCGCTTTACAGGAACTCCTTTGTTTGGCGCACTGCATCACTGTGGAACTCACTCCCAGGACGTCTGTTTCCCCCTAATTACAACCTACAACTATTCAAGAACCGTGTCAATCAACATCTTCGCACGCACAGTTCTTGTCGAGCGCCATAGGATCTCCCTTTAGTGTGTGTGCCACTGCAAAAAAAAAAGATACATTAAGATTATTAAATCTGCAAGATTAAGATGGACCGGCCATATCAAAAGGCATGAAGATAAGCGACTCATGAAATTGGCTTGAGAACAGGTTCCAATGTGAATACCTAGGATGCGATGGAGAGATAATTCAGCAGCCCTTGTGAGAACTCTAAACGTGGAGAATGCAGAGGACCTAAAGATGTATACAGACCAGCTGAAGTAAACTAAAATCCACTCTAGAATAATAATCATAATTGGAGTAAAAACATTATAATAAGTTGTCTTAATTTGATGTAGAAGCACTAATTCTCGTGTATATCTTTTCGTTCTAGATAGCTCCACTCTTTTCAACATTTTGCAATACATATTGAGTTTTAGGCCAAGCAATACCTTTAATATATCTCTTTTTCACTGTTGTAAACTGGAGCTAAACGCTTTATGGAAACTGTAGGTCATTGTGCATAATTATGTTTTTAGGTCGTGATATTTGTGGATGTGCGGCTACTGGTACTGGAAAAACAGCAGCATATATGTTGCCTACACTTGAGAGACTTTTGTACCGACCGACACAAACTGGTTCCGTCACGAGGGTATTAGTTTTAGTGCCTACTAGAGAACTTGGTGTCCAAGTTTATCAGGTCACCAAACAGTTATGTCAGTATACAGATATACAGCTAGGTGAGTAAATTAAAAAGTGTAGAAATGATTTGTTGATAACAATATTACAAAGAGCTCAGCCGTTATTGTTGCTAGATCAGTTTATCAGTGTGTTTTTTTTTCGGTATGCTGCAGGTATTGTACCGATAATCCTGAGTTAAATTGCTTAAAATTGAACTTAAAATTCGATTAAAAATTTTACTTGCCAAGTATTCTAACTAGGAGTTTTTTGTATAGGTTATAGACTGATCTTTGGTTTGAAATTTTGTTTATATTCATTGTTCACCTGATACCTGTCATATCACCTCCACATTTATATGGATAGACATATCTGACTTTGTTACTAACACTAGGGGCGAGTTCCGTAAATCTACCTGGTAAATAGCGGTTATTTTCTGTTTTAATGGAACGCACTTTTAGTTAAAATCAACAGTTGTTATGTCATCGACGGTGAATATACATAAAACCAAAACTCCGTGCTTTTATATTGGTTGCTACGATTAACATTTAGAACTAAGATTTCAGAAAACAGCGTTCTATATTCAAACCGATTTCAGCAGTTTTGACGTTTCCGAAACGGAAACTGGCAAAACTGGGGAATCAGGTTGATTTAGTTATTATATAGTTCACGAGACAAATCCGTCAACTTTTAGTGCTTCAATGGAAATAAAACTTCATATAGAACCTGTTGCCATAACTAGAGGTAAGACTTCGTCATTAAGCTGTACAGGGTGGCTCGAATTCGTGTCTATGTATGGGGAACTCGAGAACCGTAAGAGATACAGTGTCGGTCAAATTAAGGCAAAATTGCGCATTTAAGTGCCTAGCAATATGCTGTTTAGAAAGTTTTAAAATTCCGAGTATTTCCGGAGATATCCGGAAAAAACCGAAATTTTGAAAATTCGTTTAATTTTTTTCCTGGGCTTATTTAAAAACGGATTTCAAATTGAATTGCACTTTTGCATTGCCACTTTTTCCGCTCTATCTAATGATGGTATCCAGTTTGAAATCCGACGTTTCGTCTTCAAGGGATCATCATCAACTTTCTTTTTTTAAATACGAACTTTAATTTTTTTTATCGTTTTTCAAATGGTATTGGCGTTATTAATATGACTATTTGTTTTTATTTATTTTTTTTATTTTTTTTTTATTTTTAATATTATTTTTTTAATTATATATTTTGCTTTGGCGTTATTTTAAATAATTTAAGGTAGGTACTTTTGAAATGTTTATATTCTATAAAAATATTTTATTTTGTTTTTTGTATTAAGTGGAAAATTGGAGCGTATTAAAAATAAAAAATAGTAAAATTATTTCTTACGAGAATATGGTCAGGAACTATTACTCAAACAAGTTGCTTACTGCAAAGATAAAATATTCACAACTTTTAACCAATTAAAAATTTATTTAATAGAGAACATCAACAATTTATAATCATACTACTTGATACTATAGGAACTTTGATGGAAAACACCTATTGGAATTTTGCTTATAAATAAAATGCACTAAGCAACTTGTTTGAGTAAGAGCTCATGGCCAAATAATTTTACTATTTTTAATTTTTAATACGGGCTCCAGTTTTCCACTTAATGCAAAAAACAAATAAAATATTTTTATAGAATATGAAAATTTCAAAAGTGCCTACCTCAAATTATTTAAAATCACGCCAAAGCAAAATATATAAAATGAAAATAATGAAAAAATAATAAAAATAAAAAAAAATAAAAACACATACTCATATTAATAACGCCAATACCATCTGAAAAACGGTAAAAAAAATTAAACTTCGTATTTAAAAAAAGAAAGTTGATGATGATCCCTTGAAGACGAAACGTCGGATTTCAAACTGGATATCATCATTGGATAGAGCGGAAAAAGTGGCAATGCAAAAGTGCAATTAGATTTGAAATGCGTTTTTAAATAAGCCCAGGAAAAAAATAAAACGATTTTTAAAAATTTCGGTTTTTTTTCCGGATATCTCCGTAAATACTCGGAATTTTAAAACTTTCTAAACGGCATATTGTTGGGCACTTAAATGCGGAATTTTGCCTTAATTTGACCCACATTCGAGATCCCCATACATAGACACGAATTCGAGCCACCCTGTACAATATACGACACTATGTATTTCACCTGCATATATTGGCACTAATTTGTGAGGTTAAATCTTGTCATTAATGATTGTTTTATTTATTTTAAAGATTTAACATAAAAGTCAGGGTAGTATATAAATGTATTGTGTTTGGTTTTAGTGTTGTTCAGTTTCAAGTTTGTAATGTTTATTTTATTTATATAATACATATACGTGTTTTTTTGATCGAGGCAAAACTTTGAACTTAAATTGATACAAAAATTAGCTCCGTTAGACATTACATGAATGATTATTAAACGTCCTTACCTGAAGGACCAGCTAAAGTCTTTGAAAAAATTGCAAACCTTTGATGTTTAGATCTTGCCAAACTTTCTCATGTCCTTTATTTCTTTCTTATAAACGATTTAAGCATCAAAACAGACTTCTCATTTTTCTATACTTACATGTTTTTCATTACCCAATCCCGATCTTCGGAGTCATGCAAATTTGCATATGTTCCATTTTGCATGAGCGATTTTTGTCGGGTTAGTGCATGATGGGACTGAATAGCTTTCTCCAGCTTTTTTTTGGTGGCTGTCAGTAGTCTGATCGAGTCATTTTGATGGTTTTCAAATGTTTGTGCCAAACATGGTTGATATTGATATATACCAAATGGTTTGATGAGCCTGTAAGGAAACCCTTTGCTGAAAAAAAGGTTTACTTAAGATAAAAAGCTAGCAACTGCGCACCTGTTGTCAAGCATACGTAAAGATGTGAAGTTTCGCATCGATATGTTACCTGTTATTTGTTACATTGGCAATTGATGCAGCAAACCTATGTACGTTGGCATCGTCATGCCTTATAGTTTACTGCGAGAGAGATTGTCCGAAAATCAAGAACCCTACTAAATCCGTGGACCTTTAAAGATTTTTTATAAGAATCATCACTTAATCGGCTGTGCAGAATCTGTCGGGCATTTTTTTAAAAGGGAAATTTTCCAGAAGTGTAGAGGCAATGAAGTCTAGTAGTACTAATCTAAATTATAAAGCTATTTCAGTTTTGTCATCTGCACTGAGGAAATGTGTTACAAGCAACACACACTAGCGCAACATATCATGATTTAATTAAATAAACTTTCTAGGATTGGCCGTTGGTGGATTGGATTTAAAAACGCAGGAAAACGTTCTGAGAAAAAACCCTGATATAGTTATTGCGACTCCCGGCCGACTTATCGATCATCTTAAAAGTACGCCCACATTCGGATTAGATTCTATCGAAGTATTGATTCTCGACGAAGCTGACCGCATGTTGGACGAATATTTCGCTGAACAAATGAAGGAAATCGTTAAACAGTGCTCTAGGACGAGACAAACCATATTATTTTCGGCTACAATGACCGATGAAGTGGAAAACTTAGCAGCAGTTTCCTTGGTTGAGCCCGTTCGATTGTTCGTCGATAGCAATAAAGATGTCGCTTTCAATTTGCGACAGGAATTTATTAGAATACGGTATGTATTTTCTTTGTTGCTTCGTGTAATAACATTACTACCATCTAAATTGTTTTATTATCTTTATTCAAGATCGATCATTTTTACATGATATAAGGTTCGTTACAAAATAATTACAAACATAATAAGGTTATGCTGGAACGTGTATATAGCGTCAAATTACACACAGAACAGAAAAACCATATGACAGTAGGTAGGTATGTACTATAAAAGTGACCAGAACAACTGTAATGAAATTGAACTGTTGGGCGTCAATTTGTAACGATATATTTAGTTGGGCGCTAATTTGTAGCGGAAGCTAGCGAAATATTAATTAATTAATCAAGTATGGCATTGTGTGCCATTTTGTAATGAAATACTAGTTGTTCAAATGCATGAGACTCGTTTTTATTTTTCTTAGGGGGTAGGTCGTCGTTCCTTTACTAGCAGTGATTTGTTTGGGCGCCAGAGTTCCTAGAGACAATGCGAACTGAATATGAATACTTAAATATAAATAACAATAAAGGTAAAAATATCAGAAATTTGCCCTTATAATTCGCAATGTCTCACAGACCTCTATCTTGCGATAAATTAAAGAAATAAATTAAAAACAAGTTATATATTAACTACATGATTAAATTATAAATATAATTGATGAAATTATTTGAAATGAAGTTTAGTAATGAAAATTAAAATTAATGTAAAAGGTTAAAAAATTTAATTATGACAGATAAAAAATTAAATACAGTTGGTCTTTACTGATACTTAACTACGTTCAATTATTCTGTAACCATGCCACCGTCTATAGATATTCTAATAAGTCCGCTCACTCCAGCGTGCCATGGAAAATACTGCCGTTGACCTTGAACACACTCTGCCACGGTACAGCAGACGAATGCGTGCAGCTACGGTGTACGATCAATATGAATAGCCCAACTGCCGCTACCGATTATTTTAATACGGGGAGCGTTCTATTAGGACTAATGATATGAGTAAGATTATGTATTAATGTTTGGATTAATTGTTTGTTATGAAAAATTATTGACATTCTCTGTCTCATTTATAGCTCATTAATGATACTACTTTGTAATAGTTATTTAGTATTATAATAAATAAGTAAATAATAAACGATATATTATCTACGATATGGATAAAAATACCAGTTGGTATATAAAGTTAATACGAAACCCAAAAACAATTACAAAATATAACAGGAAAATAGCGACAATGGAATAATTTTAACCTGATATTTTCGGTTGTCGATAGTTATCGATGTCTTATAACATTTTGTTATTAATAATATTAATATGACAAATGCATTGTCACAGTGGATGATGTCTTTAACAAAAAAAAATTGAAAACACCAACTAACCCGTGCTACACCCATATCTAAACCCAAACATTAAAAGTGTTTTCCATCTAGGGTTGTTTTTATTCTTAATTAGTGGTTATAATGGCGATCAAACTTACTTATAATCTACTAATTTGGGGGAAGGTAAATATTTATAAGTCCACACATTTTACGCTATTTTGATATTCCTTGGATTCATGAAAGTGATTTTTCAAAGCCATGCATGTAACGACACGATTTGGAATTTTCGTCTCGCAAGGGAGATAACGTATATGACTCTCTCTCTCTCCCTCTTTCCCTTTTATGGAATCGGTAAAGAATTATTCAATGTTTTGAGACGAAGTGAAACTAACCGAAAGTTGACTGGACGACTAACTCAAACTAACCAAATCTGTTAAAATTGATTATAACGTACCGAAACCGACTCAAATGACTAAAATAAGTTGAAATTTAGTGAAACTAACTGAAAGTTAATTAGACGACTAACCAAAACTAACCAAATGTATTAAAATTGATTATATCGTATCGGAACCGGTTCAAATGTCTAAAATAAGCTGAGACTAAGTGAAACTAACCGAAAGTTGATTCGACGACTATTAAAATAGATTATAACGTATCGGAACCGACTCAATGACTAAAATAAGTTGAGACTAAGTGAAACTAACTGAAAGTTGATTAGACGACTAACCAACACTAACCAAATTTATTATAACGTATCGAAACCGGCTCAAAAAAGTAGAATAAGTTGAGACTCGATAATGAAGTATCACACTTCTATCACGTATACTGTGCTACTCATTAAAATCTTGTACAAATCTGCTGTAATTGCTACTACTTTTCTCTGCCGACTTTGTATTGTTTTATTTTTATTGAAGTCTCGCAGACGGCGCAGGGCAGGTTTGTAGACAAGGCTGTGTTGCCATATTTATTCTTTAATTCTATATTATTATTTTAAATTAAAATGGTACGTTTCTCTGTTTGACAGTTTTGTTAGTCAATAGTTGTGTTGTGCTGAATTTAAACCAATATCTATTATTCCTTAAATTATTATTTTACATAACTTAATAAAGCGAGGCAAAGCGATAGTGATATTAAGCTGATAAGAATTGATATTATTCATTGATCTATATCAAAGGTCGAGAAGACAATTTGAGGCGCATGATTATTTCTCTTGCTGACTATATTTTATATCCTTATATTGCTTGCGTTTCTATAAAAGCGTCTAGCATCTGAGGTATAACTATTTGCAATCATGCGCAGTTGCGATTCAGGATCAGCTTCTGTGCTTGTGATACTACGGCCCGGGTTCGATCCCCGTCGGTGACAAGACATGTTTTTTTTTTGGTTATGTTTGTTAGTTGAGTTTTGTGTTAGGCAGGGTTGGTCAAGCGTGTAGCGCGCCGATCTCAATGCGCTTGTTTGATTAATTAAAGTTTGTTTCGATTATTTTTGCTTAATCTGGGATACTGAAGACAAGCGCGCGTAGCGAGTAGCACAGTACACGTGATTGAAGTGAATACTTCTTTATCGAGTTTCAACTTATTTAATTTATATGAGCCGGTTCCGATACGTTATCGAGTTTCAACTTATTTTATTTATATGAGCCGGTTCCGATACGTTATAATCAATTTTAATACATT
>MU182003.1:497539-534158 GCA_016904865.1 Pissodes strobi | reverse complement strand
TTGGTATAATCAATTTTAATACATTTGGTTAGTTTTGGTTAGTCGTCTAATCAACTTTCAGTTAGTTTCACTTTGTCTCAACTTATTTTAGTCATTTAAACCGGTTCCGATAGGTTATAATCATTTTTAATAGATTTGGTTAGATTGGGTTAGTCTTCGAATCAACTTTCGGTTAATTTCACTTCGTCTCATAAAAATTGAATAATTTTTTCACAATTCCATAAGAGAGAAAGAGGAAGAAATCACGTGTAGTTACACAACAGTCATCAATAGTACAATAAGAAAAACTACGCTTATCCATCTTAAAAATAGCGTATAGCGTGCGAAAACTATTCCGTAAAAATAAATTCACACCGTCCGATCGCGAAAGTACTTGCGAAAACTGAGTCACGGCTAAGCCGTGACATTGACGTGTAGCCGATGGGCGAGGGATTTGCGCAGGCAGGAGGGAAATTTTCCGCGGCACGCTTGAGTGAGCGGACTTATTAGAATATCTATAGACGGTGACCATGCGATCGTATTGGGACCTCTATTGGAACCGTTTCTGCCTGTTCCCAAGTTAGTATCAGTTGGGTTTCTCCAGGACTTATTGGTTCACCAAGTATTGGTTCCCTTCTACAGGTACAGCGACGTGTTTCCTTGATCAGTTGTGTAGTCAGGTAGATTTATAACATGAAAGGAGAAATAAACAAGTCTTAGACCAATGTATACTGCTAATTAAATAATATTCAGGGAAATATCATGTGAACATCAGTGACGCTATTAAACACATGAGGAAGCAATCAACAAATTGAAAATTTACTGGTTAAAGCGGATATAATCAGAAACTTAAATTACAATGTTAAGTTGAGCAAAAATTATAAATAACTACTGTTACTCAAGATATCCTTTTCTTTACTTTAAAATATGAAATTCAAAAGAAAATAATCGAATAACGTTCCAATTCAGTGACTCTCGGTAAATTTAAATAAAGGTAACTTTAAATTTAATAATAGATAGAGAAATAGAAGTATGACTCAAAGTAAGTACTATGACTTTACTTAGGCCCTTGGCGCAGAAACGAAAACTGAGCGCAATTGCGCCTCAATTCAATTAAAGATAAAGTAATCACTCACTAATTTAGATAAAAGATAAAAATCCAGTGTTGAGACGAGACAGGGCGAGTGGTAATAATTATATGCTTGATGTAACAAATAAACTGAAAATTTAATTAAATGAGCCTGAAAAGAAAAAATATTAAAACCGGCAATACTATGAGGGAAAATTCGGAGAAATTCTACTGAAAATTCAATTTATTATCTTTGCAGGAATATATAGAATTTACTCTGAGAATTAACCCAAATTATACTGTTCAATTTGAATGAAAATACGTAAAAATTGTGCGTAACCACTGAACGATAAAATAATTACGTTCTCCTTAAATTTGGACTAAGCCTCTTTCAAATTACATGAATTTGATTAATGAGAGACGCAAATATTCACCAATAAATCGGTATTATTACCCAAAAAGGTCACGACAATAATAAAAAAAATATATTAAAGATGTAAGCTAATCAAAAGTGAAATATAACAATGCTAAATTCTTGCTTTAGTCGAATACGACTAAACGAATCAGAAACAAATATTAATTATGTATTTAAAAATGAAAGAATTAGTTAAATATATTGCAAGATGAATTGAATATTTCAAGATTAAAAATTAGCACTTACCCGTCGGCGTCCCGACACAAGATAAACGACCTCGCTTTCAAAATTTAAGACGTTCGACAAATTATGCTTGCCGCTGTATTATTGGCTAATTTATATCATGTGATTACGACCATAAATCACGCAGCGTCAAGCCATAGAAATACCCAATATTAAATATAGTATCCTATAGTAAATTAAATTCATGAATTGTATGTATAAAATTGCGTACTGCGCTCCTAAAATTGCTAACCACACGAAATAAACCCATTAGTGAATAGATGTCACTGGCAACTTAAATCCCAAATATCGAAAATCATTTACAATTGAACCGAAATTTTAGTGTAGCGGAATAAGCATATATTCCGTTACACAACAGTTTGCGATATGATATACAATTGAATAAATACATTCCTCAGTAGAGTATCCCTGACGCATGACGCAATAGAACATTAGTACCTTAGGAAGCTTTATTGTGTGGGTTAAAAAAATAATTCTGGTTATAAAAGCTATTTTTCTCCAGGAACTGTAAGCTTCATCCTATATTTAAGTCAAAGTTTCCTCCTTGATGTAATTTAGGAGTTGGTTAAAAATATTTGTGCAAGCATAGTATGATAACCTTTCATAAAGTACTGCACCATGTTTGGAGTAAACCAGATTTTCCCCATGTCTTGCAGTTTGTTTATAGTTTGCCAACGGTCTAGGGTTGAATTGAAAGTATTTTTCTACAAACGCCAAGCTTTCGGAAATGTATTGTTTCCTTTCTCAAGGCTACAATCATAAAGCATAATATTACACTTCTAGCAGTTATAGTTACATAATCTGTTCTTTTAATTTGAATGTAACATTAAGAAATTTGCCTGAGTTTTCCGTGGTCTTATTGCATCGCAGCATGAAAAACAGTGTGCACACATGAATATATTAATATTTATTACATTTTTTATATAAAAAGATCAAGAAACCCCATCATTCTACCTGCACCTGTGCACGATTTTTCAACTACAAGATTGCTATGTATAAACAAACTATTATGGTATTTTTATTTTATGTTTTTTGCTTCCTCGTTGCTGTTACTAACGCCACCTATTCTTATTTCAGCGGCAGATTTGAATTCAGATGTATGTCGGTCAACTAATAGGTGGTAAATTAATTTATTACTTAATCTAACTATTTATTTCACTGTATTAGTATCACATGTAATGTTGAGAAATGTGATTCTTAGAAGATCTATGGCTTGGTTCTTATTAATATATATTTACAAGAAAGATGTTTGTGGTATCTGGTACATTGTTCTCTGCATTTGGATTTTTGTTTAAACGGAATAGTATGTAGGAGTAAATTACACTTCACATATTAATACTATTGTTATCTAAGTGGATTTCCACCAGTTCGAACAAGTCTTTGTGTTGAGTTCTCAGTGCAAATTGCTTCCACATTTGAAAAGTTCATGTTTAGTCTCTATTACATGTTCTGACAGCGCAAGTTTTTTTATTTAATCTGTAGGCACTTTTGTGTCTAGTTACTCTATCTTTTAAAACAGTGGAAGTTTGTCCTATATAGTCCTTGCAATTACGACATTTAATTATATTGTATTTTGAAAAGATCAGGCGTAATATATACAATTAAATGTAGCAATTGTGAGAGGAACTATATAGGACAAACTTTCCCTGTTCTAAAATATAGAGTAACTAGATACAAAAATAAGTGCAGAATAAATAAGAAAATATGTGCTCTATCAGAATATGCAATAGAGACTAAACATGATATGAACTTTACAAATGTGGAAGCAATTTGCACTGAGAACAAGTCAACAAAAAGACAATTCTTAGAAGTGGTGGAAATCCTCTTAGATAATAATATTAACAAGCGAAAAGATGTCGATGGAGTCAGTGTAATTTATTCCTACATACTATCCTGTTTAAGCAAATATTCAAATGCAGAGAACAGTGAACCATATACCTCAACTTATCTTGTAAATACATATTAATAAGAACCAAGGCAAAGTCCTTCTAAGAATCACCTTTTTCAGCATTGTATGTGATATTAATATAAATAAATAGTTAGATGAGGTAATAAATTAATTTATCACCTAATATTAGTTGACGGATATGCATCTGAATTCAAATCAACCGTCGACTTAAGAATAGATGGCGTTACTAACATCAACGAAGAAACATAATAATAGTTTATTTACCCGTAGCAATCTCGTAGTTGAAAAATCGTGAACATGTGCAGGTAGAATGACGTGGTTTCTTGATCTTTTTATATTAAAAATTTAACAAATGTTAATATATTCATGTGTACACGCACAATTTTTCGTGCTACAATGCAATAAGATCACAGAAAACTCAGTTACGTAAGGTTCTTAGTGTTACATTCAAATTCTCCCCCTGGAAAACAAGTCATCAGTTCTATTGTCATCCGTGTTGTAATGTCTAACTGTAAAATATCTGAAAGGTTGCACCTAAGTAGATCAGTTGCGTTACTGGAAATAGTGCCTAATTACAAGCTGGAACACAGCTTGGACATACCATCGATCCTTTTGCATTGAGTGAGCATGCCGGAGGGATGCTGAGACGCCTTTAGTGTAGTGTGTATTGTAAACTAGGTATATTTATACAATTGTAACTACCGTGAATAAATGTTGTTGCTTGCTTGCTTGCTTGCATTCAAATTCAAGCGATATTCAAAACTGAATTAATTTAAAAAAAAAATCTTTCTTGGGCATGGATCCCGGTATCTCTCACATACTAAGCGAGCGCTATGCGGTTTGAGTCACGCCGCCGATGAAAATACGTGCGTCATGAGTGAATATAGGATACAGACCGGTATAATATATATTTATTATAATTATTGATTGTTATGTTTATAATAGATGATTATTGGAAGCAATATATTTCAGAGATTGACAAGATGTACAGGGTGACCCCAAATAAGACTTTAAATGCCTTATATCTTTTTTTTTTCTTTGTTTGTGGTATGCAGATGGGAGTCCGGTAAATAAACATTTTCAACATTGGTTGTATACATAAATGATATTGTACTAATATTAGTACAATTATACAACTGGCATCTGTATAGTGTTTCTGGGGAGGGTAGAACCATGAGCGACGATGAATGATAAGGTGTGCAGGCATTGTAAGAAAACTGTTGTAGATTCTTGGCATTGTGAAAATTGTAACTCGGCTTACCACCCAAGCTGTGCTAAACAAGCTAAGGTAGCAAGGAGACTAGACAACAAAAAGGAAATAGTTATCTGTTGCCAATCTACAGCAGCTAAGGAACAGCTTAATAAAATCACCGATATGGATGAAAAGAAGCTTAAAGGTTTAATGAAGGAGCTTCTTAGTGAAAATTTGACCCATTTATAAAAGGATTAAAGCAGGAAATTGCAGATATAAAAAAGTCCATGCAGTACTTGTCTGATAGCTTTGATGAACAACGACAATTGATAAAGAATCTGACCGAGGAAATAAAAATAGTAAAGAAAGAGAACGTTGCTTTAAAGCAAAAGATTGAGTCCTTGGAGGCTAAAGTGAATCTACAAGAAGAGAAGGATAAGGAAAATAACATTATTATAAATGGAGTTCCCCGTCAACAAGAAACGAATACCACAAAAATAGTATCGCAAATCGTTAACTCTCTTGATGTTCAACTACCCGCTGCAGCCATCATCGAAAGTCACCGATTAGGAAAACATGATAATGCCCCTAGACTCGTACGGCTTAGTGAACGACAAGCAAAAATCAAATTAATCAAGAAAAGCAGGGATCAGAGAGGAATCACAACTGCTAGCTGCAACTTGGAGGGAACCAGTAAGATTTATTTTAACGAAGATTTAACAACGCAGGTTCAAACATTATTTAGGAGTGCTAGGGAATACAAAAAACTAAATCATTTTCACTCAGCCTACACCTATAACGGAAAAATTTATATAAAAAAACAAAGCACTGATACACCCATATGGGTGAGGTCAGAAAGTGATTTGAAGTAATTAATTCTATTTGAAATTATTAACATCGATTAGCGACTATTAGAAATCACAGAGCTTGTACAGGGTGAAATTTTTAATCAACCACTGGGCCAGAGTGAAGATCATTTGGGAAAACTTGTAGATTATACGCAATTTTTGCAACAATTTAACGTAGATTCAATTGTTTTGTGTTTTACAACTTAATATAAGAAGCTTAAAATGCAACTTTGATCAAATTCTTCTGCTTATAGAAAACTTTAAACTTTTTCAATGTGATTGTTTTGTTTTTACAGAAACTTTTAAAATTAAGGATTTGGACGCATTCAATATTCCTGGATACCATACATTTTATAATAATGGCGATTATAACAAAAACGATGGTGTCATGGTATATATAAAATCGAACATAAATGTACATTTTACAACTCATAAACTGCCAGTATCTAAAGCATGCTTAAGCAGATTTGTCTTTTCCATAAATAACTTATCTTTTGGTCTTTTTTGCAGTGTATAAGCCTCCCCCAATTCCTATAATCAATTTCATTAATGATTTAGAAAACTTTTTTCTATACAACTTAAACCAGGATTGGGAAATTTTTACAGGGGATATAAACTTAAACTTATTTAATACAACGGAAAGGGAGAAATCTAATGTTAACAAATATTTATCTATGCTTAACTCTTTTGGTTTACAACAATTTATTGGAATCCCAACCAAGGTGACTATTGAAACACAAACATGTATTGATCACTTTTTTATAAAAACTCAAAACAAATACTTAGTCAAGACCTTTGTTCTAGATACGGATACAACTGATCACTTCCCTATCATATTGCAAATAAAAATTCCAGTACCTGTTGCCCAAGATACACAATCTAAGGTTTATCAAATAATAGATTATAATAAATTCTTATTTGTTACACACAGTTTAAAGCACTTTTTAATTCCTGTAAAACTGAAAAAGAAAACAAACATAAAGTTAAGAAAATTAAAGAATGGATATCAACTGAACTTATTATTGCTATTCGTAAAAGAGATAAATTAAAAAGAAATTTGGTCAAAAACGTAAATACACAGTTAATTAATGAATATAAAGAGTATAGAAATTATGTTAATGACTTAATTAAAAAAACTAAATTTGATTATTACAAAAACCAAATAACAAGGAACAGAAACAACATTAAAAAAAATTATCAGATAATAGAGGATGCTACAAATAAAAGAGAAAGTAAAAAATCAGAGATTAACATTATCAACAATAACAATGAAACATTTCTATCAATAAAAGACATGGCTAATTTCTGTAATAGTATTACATTAATGTTGGAAATAAAATGAAAGAAAAAATAAACCATCCAAATCAAGAAATTACTGTTGCTGATATCTTGAATCCCCCAACAACTTCACTATTTCTTACCCCTGTAAATATAAATGAAATTATTGAACATATTTCATCACATAAAAGTAATGCAGCACCGGGAATAGACCAAATTCCAACAAGAGCCATAAAATTGACGAACTCCTATATTGCACAACCTCTGGCTCACATCATTAATTTAATATTTACAAGTGGATCGATACCAAATTGTTTGAAACAGTCAATAATCACTCCAATACATAAAAAAGGTTGCACAAAAAAAATTGAAAGATTTGCAAAGATTTTAGAAAAATGCATCAAAGTTCGTCTAAAAACATACTTAGACTCTCTTAAAGTTTTGTCAGAGAACCAGTATGGGTTTTCGGAGGGGATTAGCACAGCACATGCAGTATACAAACTAACATCGGAAATTAGTAAAAACCTAAACAATAATAAAAAATGCATTGCTGTGTTCATCGACCTCGCGAAAGCCTTTGACACTGTTCCACATGCGGCACTTTTACAGACTTTAAAACATTATGGAGTTCGAGGGGTGGCTTTGAGGGTTTTTGAGAATTACTTAAATAGGGAACAATTTCTTAAAATAAATCGGACATGGAGCGATCCGGAGATATTAAATATGGGAGTTCCTCAAGGGACAATACTGGGGCCTATTTTATTCGTTGTTTATCTGAACTCTTTACTCAAACTAAAGGTACCTGGCCAAATAGTTGCATTTGCGGATGATATGGCTTTGATTTTTTCAGGTGATACTTGGCAAGTTGTGAAAACTATCTTGTGTGAGGCATTCAAGTCCATTAAATATTGGTTGTGTACCCAAAAATTAACAATTAATATGGAAAAAACAAATTATATAGCTTTTTCACTAACAAAGGCAAGTAGGCCTGAGTTCAGCAGTATAGTTTTGGATGTACAGTCTCAGGAGAAAATTTATGAAACAAATAAAACAAAATACCTTGGCATCATCATTGATCAGCATTTAAAATGGTGTGAGCATATTAGTTACCTTTCAGGCAAAATTCGAAGCTTAATTTACAAATTCTATGTTCTTAGAGAGTTAATGGACAACAAATTATGCTTGCTGATCTGTAAATCTCTAGTCGAATCTCTCTTGACATATTGTATAATAGCTTAGGGTGGCACCTACAAAACAAATTTGCAGCCTTTAAGAGTGGTACAGAATTATATCCTCAAAGTCATTTACAAAAAGAATAAACTTTACCCTACTAAAATGTTATATACTGCTCAAATCAATAATATAGATCGCCTTTATATACAAAATGTTTGTTCCTTTGTACATAAGACTGATATTTCAAAAAGACAAATCACACATTCACAACAAACCAGGAGTAATGTGCGTAATAATCTTTCCCTTCCTCTGAACCATAGACAAATTAACCTTCAATCTATAGATTATTTAGGACCTAAATTCTATAATTTAATACCAAATGAAATTAAATCTATTAAAAATCAGAAAAAATTCGATAAAGAAATTAAGGAATTTATTTTTAGGAGTTTAGGCCACTAACATAATGCAAAATGCAATCATTGAATTTAAAAGCATGTTTAGTTTTCATGTGGTTTAGCTTATTAGAATTTGAATGTTTTTTTTTGTTGTTGTTTTGGGATGTAATGCTCTAGTGCAGGTAAAACATTAATGTTGGATAACTTTCATTAGATTTATTAAGTTTTAATTTAGTACCTTTATAGGCACACACAAGTGTTAAGTTGCTTAGGTGCCTATCTAGTATGTTAAATATTGTACCTCTGTAGAATATATTAATTGAATAAATTGAATTGAATATCTCTTGTTACTGATTGTTTCCCTCTCTCACTTGATTGAAGATGACTCAAGCCGACTTTTTCAAATGAGCGTTATATATCTGAACCTGACGGCTCAGTTTCGTTCACTACCTAGGACGAAAAGTGTGGTGCTGAACGCGCCAAAAAAAGTTTCCACTTAAAAAACAATAGCAAAAGTAGCAAGAACAACGAGAATAACAATAGAAAAATAAAACAAACAGAATAGTTGCAAGCTCTTTTTACTGTGTCACTGTTTGCAAACCTGAGAAACAGGCTGCGCCTAGCCATCATCGATTTTATTACCGAGCTGCCAATAGAAATACGAGGCAGTAGGAGGCTTGATCTGATGACGTGATCGTTATGCACAGCTTCGTATCTACGCACAGCCCTCCTTGGAAATAATTATACTATAGCACTGCAAAAATTTCATCCAAATACCTTGTATAAGTATGACATATCAAGTGTTCGCAAGAGAAAACACTATTTTAAGTAGTTCCGAGAATTTCAAAATTAATGTGTTTTAATTAGTGACATAATTAAAAACTAGAATCAAATCGTAAGATTACGTAAACGAAGTTTTTCGGTGTTAGTTTGCTGAACATGCAGATGAATGTTTGAGTATAAAAAGTATAGACTATTTTTATAATATGGATGTTTAAGTTAATGATGATTTAGTGGATGCAAATCGAATAACATTACTATAGCCTCAAAAACAAATGTTGGAGTTTTTAATTGACAGCAATATTTTGACTATTTTTTCAAATATTGAAATATTGTTACATTTATATTTAATAATTCCTAGAAGTAATGTGCCCTGCAAGAGATCATTTTCTATGTTAAAACGAGTAAATCCTATTTGCGAAACTGGGGCTAAATGAAGAAAATCATGCATCTTTAGCGATTTTAAACGTTGAAAGCAATATTCTAGATAGTTAAATTTAAATAAAATGATTAATCTTTTTCGAAGGGAAAGTAGGCAAAAAAAATAGGCAGGTACCTACTTAGGTATTAATGATTAATCCATATTAATTTAATTCTTTTTTTAAAATGTCATGATTTTAGTTCCTTTACCAGAGCAATTTGGAAAGTTGTTTAGTTTTAAATCAAATTATATTATTTTGTCATTTGTTTTATGTTTTTAAATATATATTTTGTATGTTATTTCGTTTTTTTCCTATGAAATATCTGATAAAATAATTCTACGCTATTTATTTTGTTACGCTTTAAATCATTCAGCAGCTGGAAAATCCCCCAAAAACGTACTTGTTAAATAAAATTTGCGGGTATTTACCATGTTCTTATCGTGAAGTGATATTTTCCTCTAACAGCTGGTAATGTTTATTAAAGCTTGCTATTATGACTGTGGTATTTTTTGTTACCACAATAATCTTGAACAAACGTATATGCACAAGCCAAAAACACCACAAAAAGACACTAAATAGGCACGTTTTGGGATTTGTTTATATGTATCCCTTGAATAAGTTTTTTTTTAACTTTAATTTGGTTATTGGCATCATATTTGTTTCTCTTGGGTTGGTATTTCCTCTCTTCGACCTACCCGGTAGCGGATCCCCTATCGCTTGGCAGTGCTACCGGTATCATTTTGATTCAAATTGCACTGATTTACTGGATAGGTAATAGTTGGGACGGTTCGTATTAAGAGTACAGTACTTGAATAATTCTATCCTAAAATATTCGTCTATAATAATTTATTTTCGCTATGATCAAAGTTACAAAATTTAAGTATACTAGCAAATTTAGCGTAAATGATATTTTAATAATTAGGGTTTGTTCCTAAATTCAACTCATAATGATTTATCTTTTTTAGTAAAAGCACCTAAAAATTGTATTAAGTTTCGTAAACGTCCGTTTTAAGATCAATTCATTTACTAGTCGTCTAGCCTCAAGTTTTGTTGTTGCAGATCTGGAAAAGAAGATGATAGAGAGGCCATATTAGGAGCGTTAGTGTGTAGAACTTTTCGAGAAAGTTGTATGATTTTTGTTCAGACCAAGAAGCAGGCTCATCACATTCATATTTTACTAGGACTATTGGGTCTTAAAGTTGCAGAATTACATGGGAACTTAACTCAACCGCAACGTTTGGAGGCGCTCGACAAGTTTAGAAATAAAGCCGTAGATATTCTAGTGGCTACCGATGTTGCCGCTAGAGGATTGGATATTCCAGGTGTTAAAACCGTTGTAAATTTTGCCATGCCTTCGTTGCTGGAGCACTATATTCACAGGTAATTATATTGCTGCTAGTAAACAGGAGGTTTTAGATTAAACTTAAAGATTATGGTTTATATGGTATTATTCCACGGGGTATTCTTAGTTTTTATTATGGTAAACCGAAACCTGAATTGGAACGTTAAGTTCTTCAGTTCCCAGTGAACCTATCACTGCTGAAATCATTATCCTCCAATCCTTAAATTTGTAGTGGATGTGGTTCATGCAAGTAGGGACAGGTACGTAGGTGATACTGCATAACACTAATCTCCTAATGTGAGAATAGTTTTTGTTACCTGAAATAAAACATCGAAATTGAAAGTTGGGCTGCAAGGAGGAGGATTGCTTTGACGCTTAATTGCGTCTAAGGAGCCACATTAACAAGATAGGGCTTTTCGAAGAAACGGAATGCCGCTTGTGGTTGGGGGACGAGGAAACAATGGAACATGCTTTATGCTCCTAACCAGCAACGCAAAGAACCATACAAACAGTGTGGAAGTTCTCAATAACACTTGTAGTTTTGAAAACTATGCACCATATTCGAAGCTAATCGATTTCCTTAAGAGAATGGAACTTCTGGATTAGTGAAAACCACCGTTGTCAGTCACAATAGACCAAAGGTCGCAGTGGAGGAACCATCTGGGTTCACTCATATATACGACATACGAATAAAATCAGTTGTTGCAAATTTTCTTAGAAATTTCTTCCCACAGAATTTAGGGGTAGTAAGTGATAAACATAGGGAACAGTTCCACCCAGACATTCCTGCCATGGAAAAACTAAGTCAAAGCAAATGGAGTGCCAGTTAGCTTGCCGATTATTGCTGGAGATTGTTAAGGAATAATCCAGAAACAAAATATCGCCGTAAAACATTACAATAAAATTCTGAGGTGTTAACATTCACAATAATACGTCTATCGTTATATTTTGTTAGAGAACAACATGGACCTGTAGTAAAAAAAACTACGGGTGATAAAAATATCTTGTTTTGTCTATATCACAAAAAAAATATGTTAATTTTGATTTACCGGTGATTAGTATTAGTTGGTTCTATAATAGGTTTTTTATTATTTTTAGAGTAGGACGAACAGCAAGAGCAGGCCGAACTGGTGTCTCAGTAAGTTTAGCCGGAGAACAGGAGCGAAAAATGGTAAAAGAGATAATCAAACGCGCGAGATACCCCGTCAAAAATCGAGTAATTCCTCCAGATATTATGGAGAAGTATAAACACAAAATTAAAAAATTAGAACCACAAATTGCTCAAATTTTGCGCGAGGAGGAAGAAGAAAGGCTTTTGAGTAAAGCAGAAAATCAAGCAAACAAAGTGGAAAAGCTGCTTTCGGGAAACAAAGATGCAGTACGCCCTTGGTTCCAAACAAAACAAGAAAGAAAGAAGGAGAAACTAAAGCTAAACAACAACGCTAGGAAGAAACCAGTCAAAGGGAAGGAAAAGAAATTAGGCGGCGCATCAAAGACTAGTCAGGAAGATAACGAGATTTCAAAAGTTGCCGCTGTGCAGGCTCGGATTATTAAGAAAAAAATAAAACAGAAGAAAATATCAGCTGTACGCAATGATTCTAGTGTTAATGTAATGGGAAATAGCAGGAAAAGGAAGTCGCATTTTGAAGACTTGGTAAATACCAAAAATGCAAAAAAGCTCAGATACCAGTCTAAATTCGAGCAGAAAAAGCACGAAAACACCAAAAATGTTAAAAAACCAAGAAACCAATCTAAATTTGAGCAGAAAAAGCACGGAAATAAACAAAAGAGATAATATAGATGTATGCTAATTAAAACTATCATTGGAAATTTGTTTTTATTTGTAAAGTAACTTAATAATGTATTATTTAAAAATAAAATAATTTAAAGACAAAATTAATAGTTAGCATTATTGTCACATTAACGGCAGCAGTTACCGTGTTTTAAAAAATAATGTATCCTTTTGATACTTACTGAAGAAAAAATATGATTAATTGTATAATATAAAGTAGTACAAGTAAAATATTCCAAAAATATATATTTTTATACAAGCCCGATAACACTGAAAATAGTTTAGAAATCTTCAGGGATAAAAATAGAATAGAAATTTCATAATTATCACAATTGCGGTTTCAAGGAATGCGTGTACGTTACAACGTGAATTATAGAGAGTGCTTGACACATTCTCTAATGTATGTACTATAATATTATATAATAATCTTTTTTACTTTACTATTACTAGTGATTTTTAACTTTAGGTGTTAAGAATTTGTACAAAAAGACGTAAAGTGCTAAGTTTATTACACGAGTACTTTTTTGGCACACAACACACCCTTATTTTGACATAATAGTATTGGCCAGTTCTTATGCTATCGATAAATACATACAGTATTCCACAACTTCCCATAACACTTCAGTATTATTCTGATTAATCAGCCTTTTGAGAACGAAAATTTCATTCCGCCCTAAGGGCATGCGAGATCAAAAAATGTTCTATTGTAGCATATTGGCAGTGCATCAGAAGGGCATTCACATTCATTCACAGATAGATATTTATTTCCAGATTTAGGCCAACAAATATACAATGGCTTTAATAGATACTATTACATTATCGAGTACGGTTGAGTGAATATTAAGTTGTTTAAAATTATTTTCAAATTTAAAAATAAAACGACAATGCCAGCAGTTTTAGTAACACAAATTAATATTAGATTAACGCATAACGCCTGGGATATTTAAAAATCGTTCAGAAATCAGAAAATCGGGTTAAGATAGTCTATTTCTCCAACTGTTAAATTCCCTCGAAATCGGATGTTCTGGATACCAAAGTACCAATTATTTCCGATATTTCCAGAAGACGTTTTTTCTGCGAACACGCCTTAAGTTAGTTGATGCCGTAGAAGGAAAAGAAAATGGCCGATATTGGAAAATAAAGTCAAGGCTAAACCAAATTTAAAATGTAAGAACAAACGTTTCCATGGACGAACAGATGATTGCATTTCACGCCAAGGTTAGAATGAGGCGATTTGTGCGAGGTAAACCACACCCAGCGGGGTTGAAAATTTTAACTGCCTCAGGAGGTATTCCTCTCGAGTTGTACATGTTTGAAGGAAAAGCCGGGGAAATCCAATTCAGTTTAGTTCCTTTACCAGAAATTCTTGATATTGGTGGTAGCTTTAATGTAATTAGCCGAAACTTTGCAGGTAGGCATATCTGCTTTCCTAGATACGCATTTCATCTCCGAGAAACTTATTGACGCAATGCCTGCTCGAAACATATACGTTACTGAAACTCTGATGAAAAAATGCATAAGGTAAAGTAGCCAATTACTGACCGCTTAAGCAGAAACAGCTACTTTATTTAGTTACTGTGTTTTTTCGAAGCTTGTTATAATTTTATATATATTTTTTTAAAGTATCTTGGAGTATAGTCTCGTAAAAACATGACATTTTGTTATAATTTTGCATTAAAACGTAAATATTAACGGACATTCTGAAAAAAGCAATGAGAACCAATTATTGACCATTCAAAAAACGAAGACACCCAATTAGTGACCGCAAGTGAATCCATTTATTGATCGAAAGCAGAGTGATTAGGTAAGTTCTTAGGTAAATAATACTTATTGTTCCACTTGTGGAAATAAAAAAAAACATTTTTGAAATTTTTAACGTAAAATAAAGTCAAGGCTAAACCAAATTTAAAATGTAAGAACAAACGTTTCCATGGACGAACAGATGATTGCATTTCACGCCAAGGTTAGAATGAGGCAATTTGTGCGAGGTAAACCACACCCAGCGGGGTTGAAAATTTTAACTGCCTCAGGAGGTATTCCACTCGAGTTGTACATGTTTGAAGGAAAAGCCGGGGAAATCCAATTCAGTTTAGTTCCTTTACCAGAAATTCTTGATATTGGTGGTAGCTTTAATGTAAAATACTGATTTGTTGGAATAACCGTGAAAATAACGCAGGTAACAAATAAATGGTTATACATATTCACTTAATATTACGAAAATATCAAAGTAATTCCAGGTTACAAATATTATTTAACATTTAAGTACTTTTATAGCAGCTCATTTTCTAAATCTATGTAAGTAGGTACGTATTAGGATCGTAAAATCTTTGGTTTATCTTACTATAACTAAGTACATGGTTAGAATTGGAATTTCACTTTCACAACTTATTTAGGAACAGGAACACCAACTAAGTAATTCAAATTAATATTGAAATTTTTTCATTATAATAAGGGTAAAATTCATTATTATATCGTCGGTTATAAACTATCCTATGTCCATTTTTTTGAAAAATGAGTTATTGACTTAATATCCTAAGTCCTATTGAATTTTAGCTAGTGCAATACTATCCAATGTCCAAGGAAGCCGTATGGCGAAAAAAGTTGATTCTGCAATATTATCCTAACTTTACCCCCCTCCATTGCCAAAATATTATATTATCCTATGTCCATTATACGGACATAGGATAACAAACGGCTCATTTATTTTTCTTGCGCCATACGGACTTAGGCTAGTGTCATACATGACGAGTTGCTGTCGTTTACTGTGTTTTGTTTTCGCTAAATTAAATATTATAAAACAATGTGTTCTAGAGGGAAGAAAATATTAGCACTTGTTCAAGTAGACAGTAGTTTTACATCTAAACAAGGTAAGCAAAAGAATTTAATAGAAATCTTTATTAAAAATTGTCAACTGGATTACTTAAGTCTAACCTTACAATTCCTAATTTTGGTCGTGACTAGTGGTAGGTTCTGCCGTGTCTTTTTTTATGTTTTATCCGAATAATCTCGCCATAAATAAACTTATTTTTAAAGGCTTTGCGAAACGGAATGTGATTTTTAGCATCAATTTCAATTTGTTGCTATTTAATGATGCGGTTTCTGGTAGTTTTTGTTTAGAATATGAATCAGAATTTGCTTTTCAGAACGAATATGATTTTTATTTTATACAAGGTGTTTAAGAAAGACAGACAGACAAAAAATATTAATATTTTCGACCCTTAACTTAAAAGTGACTAAAAATTTGTTCAGAATAACTTCGTTACGACTGTTATTATTTGACATTGCTGGTTTCCTTTCGCACTTTTTCATAAATAAGTAGAACCGCAAAAATTATTTTCGATACTTATTACAAATTATATTTGTTTGAAATTTATACAAAGTGTAATCGGAGTTAGAATAGTAAATATTTTTTCCAGAAGATTCCGGCTTAACTGAAGTGGCTTCGCAAATGGCAGTACTTATACCCGAGATAGGATTGCAAAAGGTACATATCGAAAATGAAAGTACTTCTACCTCAGTGGATCAGTTAAGCATTGAATATGAAAAAAATTATTTCAACTTAACCACGGTTGTGGAAGAAATTCCTTGCTGTAGTACTTCTTCTGAAAAAGCTTCTAGCCACACCAATATGGAAATCGAAGTCCAAGAATCGAATACAACTGAACTAGAAACTAAATCTGATTCTAGCAGATCTACAGAAAGTGACCCTTATGGAACGGACAACGATTCGGACTACGTACCAGAACCGGAAATTCCCCATACCGATGATGAATTAGTGATTAAGAAAACTAACAAACGACAAAGAAATTCAAACGAATGGAAGATAAATAAAGCTAAGAAGCGCAGAAACCTTGGAAAGTCTTACACCAACAGCAAAAATAAAGTAGTTCCAGAGAGAAAAATTAAAAATAGCTGCAAAAACTCTTGTAGGCAAAAGTGCAGCCAAAGATTTTCAGAAAAGCAAAGAAGCGCAATTTTCTCAGAATACTGGCGTCTTGGAAATGTCGATCGCCAACGAGATTACATAGCAAGATTTGTCGATTTTATAGATAAAGGAAGAACCCGTTTAAGAAGAAAACTTAATGCAGATAACACGACCAAAAGTGGACCAGGTACAAGTGCTGAAGTTAACACTAGTGCGTTTTCTAGTGACGATGAAAGTGAAGCTGCACCAAGCAGAAGAAAGAAGTCATTTTATTATCACTTACCTTCGGAAGGTGGAGATAGAGAGAAAGTTTGTCAGACATTTTTCCTTAATAGTCTAGGCATTAGTCATCAGATTGTTAAAACTGTTGCTAAAAAAACAAGTTTGCATACACAAACGGTTCAAGGAGACTAACGTGGACTAGCGAGCCATTCGCGGGCATCCGAAAAAATCAAACAATTAATCAAGGATCATATATCATCTTTTGAAAAAGTTGAAAGCCACTATTGCCGAAAGCAGTCGTCGAAAGAATACCTTTCTCCAAATCTCAATTTAAGCAAAATGTACGATTTATATTTAAAATACTGCGAAAACCGTAATGAAATTCCAGCTCGAAAGTCCACTTATCGGCAAATATTTTTGAATGACTTTAATTTGGGGTTTCACATTCCAAAGAAAGACCAGTGCGACTTGTGTACTAATTACAAGCATTCAAACATTGAAGAGAAAATTGCTATGCAAGAAAAAATCGACAATCATCTCCTCAATAAAGAGAAGATGCGACAATTAAAAAACGCCGACAAGTTAAGAGCTGATATTAATAATTCGTTTTGTGTCGCTGTATTCGATCTTCAGCAAATTCTTCCCTGTCCAAAAATCGAAGTCGGGCAAGCCTACTACAAATCAAAACTTGCAACCTACAATCTAACCGTTTTCGACGCGGGAAAGAAACAAGGATATTGCTTCTTGTGGCATGAAGTCATAGCTTCAAGAGGATGTAACGAAATTGGAAGTTGCCTACTACAGTTTCTAAAAATCAAGTCAGAAGACGGTATTACAGAGATATCCTTTTATTCGGATAATTCCACTGGTCAGAACCGCAATAAATACATATTTTTAATGTTCATGTATGCAGCTGCAAAGTATAAAGTTAAAATAACACATAATTTTTTTGAAGTTGGGCACACTCAAAACGAGGGTGATTGCATGCACAGCGCAATAGAGCGTGCTTCGAAGCATATTCCTGTTTACACTCCAAGTCAATGGTACCTCTTAGCTCGAACAGCATGCAAGAAAAAACCTTACTATGTTAAGGAAATGAATCTAGATGACTTCTTTGATTTAAAAGCCTTATTGGAGGATACTTCCAAAAATTTTGAGAGGGATTTGAATGGCACACTGGTTAGAATTTTCTGATATAAGTTCAATTAAAGCTGATTTTAACGATCCCTATATTTTAAAAATAAGATACAAACTAAAAGAACTATACGTTGGATTGAATATTGTAGAGCGGTGCCGAAAGCCTTTACAATCATTTGATGCTTACGAATTAAAAATTGTTCGCGATAGACTTATTCCGTTAAGTCAGCAAAAGTACAAGTCACTGCTTTACTTTTGCCAAAATAATGCAATTCCTAAGGAATATCAGGACTTTTTTTTGAGTTTACCGCATGAATAATTGCGTCGAATTTGTATACTTATGTTACTCAGTAGTTATTTGCTTACCTTTTTTTTTAATGTTACCATGTATCCTATTTTTTAAATATTATTTTGTTTCATTATTAGTTGTATGTACCAATAGTTTTGCTGTCCTAATAAAAATTTTTAGAAAAAATATATAGTAACCTAATTTTCTTCTGTACTTAAAGCCTAATACAGAACTATCCTATGTCCTGATATAAAGGACATAGGATAGTTTACGTTAAAAGTCAATTCAACAATATATCCTAAGTCCACATTTTTTTTAACAGTTGGTCTCAATTCATGTAACTATTTATATATATATATGTACATTATATAGAAATTTAATGTAATAAAAGCAATACTTCGAAAAATTGCTCAGAATTGCCTTTGTTATGGGTAAATAAAACTTTCAAATGCGTAATACTCAAAACTAATAGAAGAGGACTTAGGATAGTATTCTTCTCATCCGACGATATTTTTTCCAATAAAACTATTATAGGTAACATTAACAGAATAATTGGTTAAATTTTCTATGGCACATTGTTAAACTTAGGAACAAGCAAACTAGGTAAGTAAATTTAAATAAGTATTAAAATTCATCTATAATAAGGACAATACTTATACAATTAGGTACTTAAAAAAAATAAAAAATTATGCTATTGCATCTTTCTCAAAAATTTGTTTTTAATTATATTAAACTCTCTACTTCCCCAACACTATAAATACCTCTTTTGTTTATCATCTTTGGCTCTGTTATATTTTTAATAAGGTCTGCTTTTTTGTACCATAATATGTCTTGGAGATATGACCATTTCCAGCTTAACCTACTATGTGTCATTGCAGTAACTTTGTATTCAAGTTCGGCACTTTCAATTCGTGTTTCTAAAATCTTACCAGGGAAATACTTTTCTTCATACCTCACAATACAGAAATTGCCAACTAAATATTTTTATTAATTTCTTTCTCCAAATTATCGTTTAACTGCCTGTAGGGATCGGCAAGACAAGAAATCTTGTCTTGACAAGCAATTTCTTGTCTTGTCTTGAAATTTTTTCAAGAAATAAAAAAAAAATCTTGTCTTGATCATTTCTTGAGAGTTGGTGTCTTGTCTTGACTCAAGAAATCTTGAAAATTCTTGACATCTTGACAAAAGGGTAACCCCCGTTTAAAAGTCGTTTCTTGATACCTTGACAAGAGGGAAACCCCTGTTTAAAAGTCGGGATGAGATTAGTTGATATGATGTTTATGATTTATGCCTGGAATCGAGGGTCACGCGGTCAGGATAGTATAATTAATTAATTAATTAGGATAAATTAATTTTTTTCTGGTAGATATGTTCTATATTGTTGTGGACCTTACAAATGTTTGCCTATTCTCTTCACTTAGAGCCGCTTGCTCTGGCTCTAGGGTGTAAACCGCACAAGTGCTAGTTTAGTGACCCTAACGAAGCTGAAAAACCTAAAGGAAACTGGAAAAACGGTCTACGTTTCGAGGAACAAATCTGTCCCCGTTGTCAAGAACGAACAAATCTAAAAATGAAAATGGTTAGTAAATACAATAAAACAGTAAAAAGCTCTTGCAGATTGTCAAGCTTTGACTTGACTTTGTCAAAGGGTTTTTCAGCTTCGTTAGGGTCACTAAACTAGCACTTGTGCTGTTTACACCCTGGAGCCAGAGCAAGCGTCTCTCAGTGGAGAGAACAGGCAAGCATTTGTAAGGTAATTTTTTTTTCTTAATTTAAAAAATTTTACGTAAATTTAAAATTTCTGTACGCCACTGAAGTAGATCCGCTTAGCAAAGTTCTTTTTGATTCTAATATCTTAGGTCATAACATATACAAAAATGATAAAAAAAATCCTTTGCAAATAAAAAGTCATCAAATATTAAAAAATTATCCAATTTAATTTACCCCACATGGCAGAGGTTTACCAAAATTATCAATTTTAATTTTGTTCGTATTGACCTGATTTTTAAATAGTCAATATTCCGACCCCTTTCAAATGATTTTTGCCAATTTTTACATATTTATTTCCTTTGGCCAATTTGGCTGCCACTGAAGTAGACTCGCTTTGTAAAATACTTTTTGGTGCCAATACCTTAGGCCATAACATATCCAAAAATGATAAAAAAAACTTTGGAAATAAAAATGTTATTTTTTACATAATAATTTTTCTATCCTTCCATTAAAAATGTTTCAGTGCTTTGTTTTTTTTTTCAATAAACTAGCAAACAAATCAGTTTTTTTTAATTTTATATTTTCAAGAAATTTCAAGATTTTCTTGATTTCTTGCCAAGAAATCTTGATCTTGAGAAGTAATTTCTTGTCTTGTCTTGAAAAACAAGGATCATTTCTTGTCTTGATCTTGTCTTGAAATCAAGACAAGATCAAGAAGTTGTCAAGAAAATGGCGACCCCTAACTGCCTGGTATTAGTTTGATTTATTATCTCCGGTACTGTCTTCTTATTACCATTTACCATCTTTTTTTTAACGTTCTTGTTTGCGTATATTCTTTTCTTCTTCCTGTTTATTTTTACTCTTTTCTTTTCTTTCATGATATTCTTGCCACTCTTCAGATGATGCTACCGCCTTTACTTTATCTTTTTTCCTTTTTTAGTTTCTGTATTTTCTTTTGCATCAGGCCAAAAAAGTGCCCTTTTAAAGGGAGTTGGAACAGATCTAAAATTTTATTAGGTTGCTCTTCAGTTGTGATGATATTTTCAATTGAACTTAAAGGGGGTGCTTTTTTACTGACATCAGTAGCTTCGTGTCTGATACTTCGTTCTTTTGTTTTTGCACGTTTGGAGATGGTGTCGATTGTATTGGGAATACATTTTCAGAATGTTCTTGAATTTCTACAGCACTGTCCGCTTGCTCTTTTGGTGGTGCAACAACTCTAATGGGACCTTTTGACACGTCCCCGTCTAAAATTTCATATTCTGGATTAGCGTCAAGCGGAATAACTAAACTGTCTCCATCTAAAATAAGCCCTTCCATATTAGCATTGTATAAAATTTCTTTTTATACAATGATATTAGACAAATCTTGGTTTTCTTCCAACACTTCAATAATAATATTGTCTATATTTCTTGATGGTGACGAATTTTTTACTGGTAAATACTCTTCATTTATTTCCATATCGATTTCTTCATTCTGTAAACTTTCATTATTTTCCATAAATTTATTTTTTTCTGTGTTTAAAAACTTCCAGTATTGATATAATGCGGACGCCACGTGTGTACGGTCGTTTTCCAAGACATCTTTAGGCGCCTGAAAAATGCTAGGTCTAACGGCTGAATTATATGTGTAGCATTAGGATAAAGAGCAACCAAAATAATTTCCTTTTCAGAACAGAACCTACTAAGCGTTAGAGTAAGATGAGAAAAGTGTCCGTCGTCAAATAAAATTACGGGAAACGAAATATTATTTTCAATAAGCCATTTGTAGAATCCAACCATTGTCGCTTCGACCAAGACCCCAATGTTTAGGTGCTTGACTACTCATTTTTGGTGGAATACGCTTGTATGGAAAAACTACCATCGGTGGTGGCAGATCTCCAGCAGCATTGGCATTGCACATAATTAGCGTCGTCAAACATTCTTTGTAATCGTTACTAGCAAAAGAATAAACAGCCTTTTCCCCTTTTTAGCTAACACACGATTTCCCGTCGGACTCAAAAAAAGCGGACTCGTCACAGTTATACACTCGTTTTGAGTCATTCCAAATTATTGTTTTGTAAATATGTGAGTACTTTAGCATGCCAATTCCGTAAACAATTTTCATTTAGTGCTGACCTAGGCTTGGATAAATTTTGTGCGACTCTAACCGCTATTTCGGGATGCCTCCCCTCAAAAAGCTGGTGCCATTTTTTTGTTGGACGCTCGTTTGAAAAGGGATTTTCTCTTTTCACGTGTTTAAAAAGTAATTCAATACTATCCGCTAACTGATTTCGGGTAGCTGGAAAACCCCTACTACTGACCAGGAGCAACCATTTTACCAACATGTCCCCTTCATCCTTTGTTAATAATGTGGGTGGGCCCGGTTTGCCGACCATTGGCAGTTTTCCTGGATATGTTTGTATAAAAGTGTGGTTTTTGGTATACTAAACGATTTACTGGCACTTCCATAGGACATGCCGTTTTCTATCGCAAGCAAAGCATTATCAAGCATCTCTTTAGTGTACAATTTTCGCTTTTTAATTTGTGGGGGCATTCTGCAAAATAAAGAGAAGCAAAGTACGGTTTTCTATCAAATTTTTATTTTGCAGAAATTTTTTTAAACATGCTAAATTGGTGGGAAAAATGCTTTAAATAAACGTGCAAACACTTCTTTAACGCCAATTAGATGGAAGAATAAAAAGCCGTTTTATTCTAAAATTAAATAATGACCGATATTCTGCCCTCTATTAGTGACCATATTATTATTAATATTAAAAATAATATTGTACATCATCAGTATATTATGCCGGTCATAATTTGGTCCAAATAAAATTTAACGTATCTTTTCAATATTTTTGTAGTTTTGAGATAAATTCTTTGTATACTTAAATGTTAAAAAAACGGTTTCAAAAACTTCTAAGTATATGCGAACCAATTATTGATCGCCAGGTCCCAGGTCAATAATTAAAATCCCATAAAACCAATTACTAACCGAGGGTGAGCTAAATAATGATCGATGTTGTATCCTAATAAAAGTGACCACAGCTTTATGTTAAAATAAATTTTATATAAGCGAATATTACCATGGTCATTATTTGGCCCATGTATAATTTACTGTATTTTTAGTTTAATTTTCGATAAGAAAAAATCACGTCATTGTGAAAAGGTAAAAAATAACAAATGAGAAATAGTATTGCAATAAACCAATTAGTGACCGGTCGGTCAATAATTGGATTTTATGTGGATTAAAGAACCCAAATACTGGCCATTAATTATTTTATGTAAATAATGTAAAATGTGCAACAAAAATTACGCAAACATTAAAAATAAATTGGTCAGTACCTAATTGGTGCTTGGTCACTAATTGGCCACTTTACCTTACCGAAAACTGACGCTCTATTAAAAACCGACAAGGACTTAAAAAAAGAGTGGTAGAGGACCACACGACATGCTAGTAGCGGAAAATGAGACTTTGTGTGTCAATGACATACAATAGCTCAAAAATGGTTTGATCCTACACCTGCCCATATGTTGTCCTCACGGTTTGGATCTGGACCAACTGGACAGTGCAGACGCTGGTCCGTTCAACATACATTGGCAATTGGCATAGAAAGACCGTCCCTCGTAAAGCACAATGTGAAAATTGTACTGCGTAATCTACTTTACAGGGTTATATGAAAAGATGCCATGAACTGCAGAACAAATAAAAGAAAACAGTACGTTCTATATTCTATTTTAAGGATTTTATTAATGTAATGAACGCCGATTTACCCTATTTACTTACTTACTGTATTTTCGGCCTTTTCTTCAACTTCTGTTCATTTTCTGTAACCAGGTTCGCAGTACCAGTAGGGATCGGCAAGACAAGAAATTTTGTCTTGACAAGCAATTTCTTGTCTTGTCTTGAAATTTTTTCAAGAAATAAAAAAAAATCTTGTCTTGATCATTTCTTGAGAATTGGTGTCTTGTCTTGACTCAAGAGATCTTGAAAATTCTTGACATCTTGACAAAAGGTTAACCCCCGTTTAAAAGTCGTTTCTTGATACCTTGACAAGAGGGAAACCCCTGTTTAAAAGTCGGGATGAGATTGGTTGATATGATGTTTATGCTTTATGCCTGGAATCGAGGGTCACGCGGTCAGGATAGTATTGTTTTACATTTCGTTGCTTCATAAATATGTGTTGACAAATTATTTTTTTCTGGTAGATATGTTCTATATTGTTGTGGAGGATTCATGTTTTACCTTACAAATGTTTGCTTATTCTCTTCACTTAGAGCCGCTTGCTCTGGCTCCAGGGTGTAAACTGCACAAGTGCTAGTTTAGTGACCCTAACGAAGCTGAAAAACCTAAAGGAAACTGGAGAAACGGTCTACGTTTCGAGGAACAAATCTGTCTCCGTTGTCAAGAACGAACAAATCTAAAAATGAAAATGGTTAGTAAATACAATAAAACAGTAAAAAGCTCTTGCAGATTGTTAAGCTTTGACTTGACTTTGTCAAAGGGTTTTTCAGCATCGTTAGGGTCACTAAACTAGCACCCGTGCTGTTTACACCCTGGAGCCAGAGCAACCGGCTCTCAGTGGAGGGAACAGGCTAGCATTTGTAACGTAATTTTTTTTTTAATTTAAAAAATTTTATGTAAATTCAAAGATTTTGTACGCCACTGAAGTAGATCCGCTTAGCAAAGTTCTTTTTGATTCTAATATCCTAGGTCATAACATATACAAAAATGATAAAAAAAATCCTTTGCAAATAAAAAGTCATCAAATATTAAAAAATTATTCAATTTAATTTTGCCCACAAGGCAGAGTTTTACCAATATTAAAGTATCAATTTTAATTTTGTTCGTATTGACCTGATTTTTTAATAGTCAATATTCCGACCCCTTTCAAATGTGTTTTGCCAATTTTTACATATTTATTTCCTTTGGCCAATTTGGCTGCCACTGAAGTAGACTCGCTTTACAAAGTACTTTTTGGTGCCAATAGGGGGAGTGCGGGAGGGTTGACCATAGAGGAGACTTGAACCACTCGCCATATTTGATTTATGTTTCGCGCCAACCGAAATCTACCGACCCTAAACGATGAACTTTCGTGTCGGCGGTATACCCACAAGGCATCTTAGCGATCGTCAGTCAAGCAAAGAAGTTAGACAAGTTTCTATGTTTCACTATATAAAAAGTAAGATCGTGACATTATTTTATGTTTACCTCGACTAACTGTACATAAGGTTAGTGTTCAATTTGATATTCAGGTAGTTATCTTTAGTCTTTAGTGCAGTTAAAGTTCTGCAAGCAAAGTATGCAAGATAAATTTATAAGTATTTTAAAAGTACGAAAAATAATGGCGGATACCGGGAGGGAGACTTGAGACGTTACCGAGTGGGAGACTTGAACAGTATGCAAAAGATATGTGCATGATGATTGCGTTAGGCTGTCAAAAAAAGACATTGAAGATTTCATTTGTCCAAACTGTACTTGAAATACCAGATAGTAAAAAAATGATATCTGTTATTTTTAAGTTTGTTTCTACCGAATTATTTTCTTATTTCCTTATGAAAATTAAAAAAAAAATTCGCTTGTGTTAATAAACTTATTCGCTTGTTATTAATAAAATGTTTTTTTTTATTGTTAGCTGTTTACTGAACTACAACTTAAAAGCTTATACTCACAAATTATTAAAAGAAATATTTTGAAGTACTCGAATCGTATATGGTCAAGTCTCCTCACTAACCGGTTCATGTCTCCCAATGGTTGGGGAGACTTGATCCAAAAACACCTTGTCCTACTTTTTCTTGTAAAAAATTAACCCTACAACTTAGGACGCAGACAAAACCATCATTTGAATTAAAAATGCCACAGCTTTTTATGAACGTCCACAGTTCTTGACTTTACCCAAAATTAAAGGTAAAATAATTTTTTCAGTGAAATGTGGTTCAACTGTCCCGCACTCCCCCTACCTTAGGCCATAACATATCCAAAAATGATAAAAAAAAACTTTGGAAATAAAAATGTTATTTTTAACATAATAATTTTTTTATCCTTCCATTAAAAATGTTTCAGTGCTTTGTTTTTTTTTCAATAAACTAGCAAACAAATGAGTTTTTTTTTAATTTTATATTTTCAAGAAATTTCAAGATTTTCTTGATTTCTTGCCAAGAAATCTTGATCTTGAGAAGTAATTTCTTGTCTTGTCTTGAAAAACAAGGATCATTTCTTGTCTTGATCTTGTCTTGAAATCAAGACAAGATCAAGAAGTTGTCAAGAAAATGGCGACCCCTGAGTACCAGTGTGTTGACACCCTATTTCGTTGAAAATTATTTACCTAGACCCCTTGGGCAACTACCCAGATTTCTCCACCTAGTTTAAATCAACTTCATTCCTCTTTCCAGTACTCAATTCTATCCTTAGTTTAGGTATAATTAAATGAGCGTAGGCCAAATTACTTTCCGTTTTAAAATAATAAAACAATAATTGAGATTGCGAAGTAAGGGAGCACACAATTTAAAGGGAGCATTTTCTTATTTAATTAGTGGTTGACTCAAATTTAGTCACGTAATTTCTGTTATGACCTAGGATTTAAAGTTCGCCAGACAAGAAAATTTCATTGGTATTACCACTTAACCGCTGTGATTTTACATTTACTTTGTCTCAACTTTCCTCGAGGATTAGATTTTATCTGAGAACATGATAATTAAACTAGCCAGTCAATCAATTACGGCTTAATAAAAGAAAATTCATTAGCATTAACACTTAACCGCAGTGATTTACTTTGTATCATACATTCCATGGAACTCGAATCATTCGTGGATTATGGTAAAACAAATTCTACTATATAAAATACAGAGTGACGCTAGCACTGAATTGTTTTAATGGGATATTCATATTAAAATACTCGAATAACATTTCCTACTCAATAAAATTACAGAGTGAATTGTTTAATGGGATAATCATTAAATTCTCGAGTACATACAACAAGACAATGTTACCAAATATACAGGCACCCTAAGCATTATGATTTTAAAATTAAACTTACTGTCTAGGGCTTAACGTTACACCGGAACCTGCTTGTGTAGCCTTAATCGCTTCTGTTGACCAACTTCTTCCTCTTCCTCGATGTGTGACGAATTTCAAACAGCGTTTCTTTCGTTATTTTTCTGGCCGACGACATGAATTTACTTAATCACTTAGTTAACTTCCACGTGTCTCTAAAACTGTGAGACACTATTTACGGTTTGGTCAATACTGTGACCATTTGGACATAGTAACAGACTTGAAAAATAAAATTTATATTAAAATATTCCCGAGTCCCATTCGGACATTATAACGTTCTACACGTGAAGATTCTGTTAAGACTACGTTCCCATATTTTTGGGCAGAATGACGTGCTACGCGTGAGGAGTGTTTTCAGACTGTCTTTTCCCAGAGAAGTTTTCGTTTTTATAGCAACCTTTTCGACTTGTTTGCTCCTAGAAAAATCTGGAATCTACACACCTGCGGCTATTAAAACACCTGACGCAAAGCACTTAAAATTTTCACCGAAACTGGCAATTCGCGTTTTAACATGTTTTCGACTTGTTATTTGTTCCTAGAAAATCTGGGTTCTACACCTGCAGCATGTTTTTGTTTCAATTGGCTTTGTTCTGGGAATTTTTCTTATTAGAAACGCCGCCTGGCCAATGGTTTCTTTTTAGAACAAAAGTTTGGGGGAATCTGTTTTTGAACGTGCATCTTGTGTTTGATATTTCTTGATGTTAGTTTTCTCTAGTCGCGTATCATGCAGTCGAAAAAAAATCATTGTCATCCGCGTTTAAAATCGGATCTCGAATCTTGTGAAGTTAAACACCATGCCGTTTATTTGAAATATATTCCAATGGTAAGTGGTTTTATCTTAATCAAGCTTGTGTTCGGTGTTTTTGTCGTACACTTTTTTCTAGGCAAATATGATTAACCCTTTGACGCGATTCTGTCATTACTTCTTGAAAGTTAGATTTCAATTTAAATCTTGTTTAATAAAATAAAATTATTATTTTATTTGAACGTTCTCGCTCTTGGTGATTTGATTCGAAACTTAGTTTATTTTTTGAAACAATTAAAAATAATTTTTTTAAAACAATTATTGTCTAAACAAATTTAACTAAATCAGGTGGCTAGCCCTTGGCTATCATCACATTAAGGCAGCTGGTTGGCTGCTTACAAACAAGACTGCTTAGCAGGGCCGTAGATAAGGGGGGTTAGAACCTCCCATGGCTCCAAAAAATGTTTGCTTCCGGGCAGCTCTGCGGAGCTTCTTAACTTACTTCGCTACAAGTTGTCTTCGTACCTAACCTGAACCCCCCATGAATAACGCCTAGCTACGGCCCTGCTGCTTAGAAGCAAACATTCCAAAAACGTTTTCCAAACTGCCCCCCATTCAAGTTCTCCATAACCAAATTACTAATGTTTTGCAAAGTCCGTAGAAAATGAAAGATCAGGAGCAGACAGTGAAAATGAAGAGCAGTTGCAAAACGAAGAGAATCTGTTTGACCCGACTTTGTAGAAAAAATGCAAAATACCTTCCATTTTTCACCAAGGAACCCCAAAATTCATGGTCTAAATGTAAATATCCTGGATGCAAGTCTATAACATTTACTAAGTGTGTGTGTTGCAGAGAAATTGTTTTACAACATTTCACCAATAAGATTTTCCAAAATATTACTCTTTGTTAGGTCTTATATTGGCTCAGGCCCAAAGTGATATATAATACCAGTGTTTTTGATAAAAAAAAACAAAGGCAAAACAATTTCTAGGAGTATTTTGATAAATCTAATTATTCCATGTGCCCAAGGAGGTCATTATTACAGTTTTAGTTGATTTCACTGCATTTTGTTTGGGCGTGAAATTGACAGGTAGCGGAAACTACGATTTCAATACAATCCCATCTCACTACATTTCTTTTTCGTCGCAACACAGTAAATTTCGGGACAATTCCGGTGAAACCTGGGCGCATCTTAAAGTTAAGATTCTTTACAGCCCGACCAAAGAGCAAATACCTAAAAGGAGAGGCGACAGCCTGTCATCAATCGATTTTGTATGCGCATGTCCAAGCACAAACAAAGGGTATAATTGTCAAAATCAAAACATTAACAGCCGATTTTAGGTGATCAGATGTCATTAGCTTAAAATATTTTTCTCCCGACACTTAGCGGTATTGTTGTCAACAGAGCAGAGTCAAGGTCACCAAAAACGTGTACACCAACATTAGAGGTGCCGACGCTTATTGTCGCCTCTCCTTATAGTTGTTTTCTCTCTGGCCCGACGGCACTATCCTATATTACCCGCTTCTGATTGGTGGGTTAACGTCACTTTCACTTTATCTACAGTCCAGCGAATTTATTACAACAGGTCCAGTAGTGCAGTGGTCATATTCTGTGTTTTTGATACGGACGGCCTGCGTTCAGTTCCCGTCGGTGCCGACATGTTTTTTGGGGTCGACATTTGGGTTAGTTTGAGTTAGTTTTGTTTGGTTGCGCCCCGAAGCGAGCGGAGGGCCATGAGTGAAAAGTTAACAGTACTCTAAAGTGACTTTAATCCACCAATCAGAAGCAGCTAATTTAGCATAGTGCCCTAGGACTGTAAAGACTCGTATTATGAGCCTGGACGGGTACTTGCTAATCCTAACTTTAGCCCCTACTAGAATGTACCTAGGTTTGCTACAGCTAGAAAAATTATAAATATAAAATAAAAATATCATTTATACATGTTTATAAATAATAGTTTATTTTCTTAATATCCATAAGCTAATTTATCCAATAAAGTTCATTACTACTAAATGTAAAATTGCATGGGCAAAGATGAAATCTGCAAATCCTCTCTCGGGGCTAATCCCATAAAACTGGTTTTTGTTTTCTGGGTTGACTTGAAGTCTAAGGCATACTGAAACAAAAAAGTATATTTATATACAGGAATGTTTTTAGCAGTACCAGTAAGACCCTATAGCTTATAGTAATTGTGAGAGGCAAAGCCAGGTCCTCACACTTAAACATACATAAGATTAGTATAAAAGTGATTTTTGATAATTTTGTTTTCACCTTTTTTACTGTAATTTTAACTTTAAAGATAGGTGACATGCAAACAAATGCGAGAAAATCACACGCCATCGCTAAAACTCAATTGGATCATATTAAGAACTGTAGTTAGCTTCCAGTGGCTTTCACATGTTGGAGGGGGTCCTCATTTTATAATTTGACTTCTGCATGGTAATCCACACGGTTATGCTAGGGCAAAAGTGGAAGGTCAGGCCGGTTGGAAAAGTTCAAAAGAGTAAGTCTTATAATGAAGGGCCAATTCCTATTAGGACCCTGGAGTGTTCCTGCGTGTGGAACCGTGGTCAGGAGGAGATCGGATTTGGGCCCTGCGGTGATACCACATCCCTTGACAAACCGGTTATACCTTCGCTGTACGAAAGCTCTGCATACACCAACCATGCAGTTCCTAAGTAAATGTTCCTGAAAAGTTTTAGCTTTTGTGAAAGTTCGGAATATACTCGGCATACGGCAGGTCCCACCGTTAGTACCACCACACCGATCCAGGGTGTAACCTATCATGGGGTAGTCAGTTCAGTTCTAGTCCGGCCGGTGGTTTTACCTGGCAAATTGCCTTGCAACAGAGCCATAAATCAAGCAAGTAAATCAGATATCGTTCAGGCAGAGCTCTTTCCAGCCCTGTCCTTCAAACACTTAACTCGAGCGATAGATCAAATCTGACCAACCACAACCGCGTAAATATTTTGTCAGCATTTCCAAGGTCCTTCGAGTCTATTGTTTCTAATGAAATGCGTAATTTCTAGAAAGTGGTACTATACTACAACATGAATGTTACAAAAACCTCTATGGGTTTCAAAAACGGCTGAACCAAATAAAAATATACTTTTTTGATGTCTTGAAAAGAAGGTCTGTTAATATGGCGGAAAATATACACGATATTCTATTAAAAAAAAAGAATGTTGATCTTATTTCTTTGTTTTGGGATCTTCGTTAATTTATTTTAATATGGCCCATAACACGAAAAAAATGAGCGAGTCTACTAGTACTCGAGAGACTGATGTGTAAACATATCCTATATCGACATTGGTTATGTAATTTAATGGATTTCTTCAATAGCGTTTAACTGGATAATTTTTAAAGCCCTTGATATTTTGTATGCTTCACAAATATTTGAGCAGCCCTCGTGAAGATTATATTTCGTCTTCGTGACACTTGAATGTAGGCAATCACTTATTTGGAATTGGATGCCTATATTCTGGCGTTAGAAAGAACACGTTTTACAAGGAAGCGCTGAAGTACCTGCGCATGGGTTATGATGTCACATCCCCTTACACACTTCCGCCCATTTTCCCGAGATTTACCCTCATACCGCCGCGTAAGATGTTTACACATCAAAAATACTTCAACTTTGGTATAAACAACTAAACCTGTATGGATTTAATATAAGTGACAACCCTGAACATACAATTGAACAAATAAGATTAACTATTTCAATTTTTAGTCTCCAATTGACAAGGGAAAATGCGGTGTTGCATCTAAGGGCAATTTATTCTGTCCTTAATATTGTTTAATACTACCCTGTCTGAAATTAAGTTTTATTCAAACGATATTTACTTAGTTGAAACGATTTTTAGGTCCTTCCAAGATTGTACCTAATAACCATAATTCAAACCTGCTGGATTTCATCCAAGTTAAAGAATAATTTTTATTTGATGTGAAAAATCCATATATCTTTATTGTATATTTAAACATGGTATTCTTATTTTTTGTAATGATTTTCAATTGAATCATAGGATTTTAAAACGAATATTTATTCAAAAATTATGTTAAATTTAAAACTGGACGGTGGATTAATCTGGCAGAAATATTATATATTAATTAGTACAAAAAGTGTAAATAAGTCTCCATTTTAGTGACTTATGTCACAAGAATGAGGAACAATCAGAATAAAAAGAGAAAGACGTCTGATGGTCATGGGGGAAGCTCCACCCACTAGATATCGGCGCGGCGGAAAGACCTACAGAGGTAATTCGTAGCCAGGTAGTTTTGCCAGTAATTTTGCAGTTTTTGTATGGAAATTATCAGCGGAATAGCGTTTTACCAGTGGTGTAGGAGTATTATTAAAATAAACTGCAGTTTGTTAGTGGTTGTTTTAATGGCTATTTATTACACTACTTTTGATATGGATAAAAAAGTGTAACAAAAAAGATTAAATGCTATAATAAGTATTTGTGTTTATGAGAGGAACTTCAACATATGGGATTTAAATTCTTATTCATTCGTCTCTTATCAGGATTATTTGGAAAACTTTCTGGTTTAATTAAGCAACAAAATGGGTATTGTAGAAATCGATCGCCAATAAAACTTCAACGATCTTTCAGAAAAATAATATTATGTCCTCAACCTATTTCACTCTGAGATCAAAAATTGTAAGGGAGTGCAGAAAAAAATGCTTCTTAAAAAGCATTACGATACGTCAATGTTTTACCATTTGAAAGCATATAACAATGAAAAAAAAATCAACCTTTGTAAATCTAATGACGCCAATAACACGTTTGTGGATTTTGTCGCTAATTTAGATAAATGATTTAATGATAATTTCGAAAAACTGGCTACAAAAACCAACGTCATTGAGACTTCAGTAACAAACTGTGGTCACATAATATTATATTCACCCATGCCCTAATTTTCCAGTAGTTTATGCTATTAGGCTATTTTTCAGGGTCAAGTTAATCTACAGATTCTGATTAATAGAAATTTTAAAAATTACAATAAAAACAAGCTGATGATTTGGCGACATTTGTATTTTTTTTAAATATTATTAAATAGAAATATCTATTATTTTTAAAATTTGAAAAAAATATTCCGAACAAAAGTCGTTTGATTACATCTGCTGTTACACATGCTTTTGTTTTTTTTTTTTAATGTAATATTATACATTAAAACATAATGATTTTGATATTCTATTAAATTCTGCATTGTATAATATATCATGTATCAAATCTTAACGGTTTTCGAAATATTGAAGCTTTTATAATTACGAACTACTATGATTTTTTCCATATATGTAATTGCTTATCTATTTGATATCTGCTGCTACCTGGAGATAAAGGTTTGCTTTTCAAGTGTCATGGCATTGATGTTTGAACTCTGTTTTGCCAATTATCTTTTAGTTGGGATTTGGAACATTCGGCAAAATGCACTACAGATGATTACTTAATCATCTTTTGATGATGCTAACATGGTTAGGGAAACGTGCGTCGAGAGCAAAAATTCTGTTTCAGTATTGTGGATAAAACTGTGTTGTATAATTCATCTTTATTTTATGTTAATATTTTACTATATTTAACCTGTACTATTATTATTTGATGTTTAATACAAAATATAATATAAATGAAAGTAAGTTGTGTTTTTTTAACCCAAAATAGAGAGTAGAATTAGTATTTTATTCTTTTCATATATAATTTAAGCATTATTATTAGATATAAGAATGACAAAAAGATTTATATGCATATATAAATTTTAACCACTTTAAAACAAAAATCACACTACTTCGGGCCTGTTCATACTATGTATTATCTCCGATAAACAAATATTTTTGAATACGTCCACGATATATCCGCCGTTAGACTGCTTCAAGATCATAGAAAGAAAGCTGGGTTGTCTCTCCCTTTTTACTGATTATTTCTTATTCTTGTGCTTATTTTATATCTATTGGGCCCCCACTCGCCCTGACCTCTATAAAGAAAATTAGACACATTCAAATATTAAACCGGTAAATATATAAAAAAAAAAATGCTAAATCATAATAGCTGACTTGTACTGAAAGATTAAAGTCAGTTGTTGCTAGTCATGAATATGAAGTTTTTAAATCTAGAAAAGCGCCACCTATCTGTTATTTTATTCTTCAAATAGGAACTATAGTATTTCTTTTACACAATACCTGAATCAAGACCACAAACGATTGCAAAAATTCGAAGATGAGCCTCTAAACACCTTGCGATAGCAATAATGTTGGTGCCCCTCCATATAGACAAGATGTAAGAAAGAAATACTTTGCATACATAACATTGTCAAATAAAGATAGGAAGGAAAGCGGAAACCTGCGCTATGACATGCCTAAAATCCGGACCTGAATCCTCTGGATTACTTTTTTAGACGATACCTCCAAAATCTTTTAGACCAGCACCAGATGATATATAAATGAATTACTACAGCATATTTCTGTTAGCTTCATCTGGCTAAATGCCTTGAAGTGCTATTAAAGTTTTGTTATATCATTTAATTTGAGTACTGCCTAGTTTCCTAGTTATTGCTCTTTTGGTAATAAGATTAAAAATAAAAGCTTTAGTTATTTGAATACAAATGATTTATGTCTTTTTCTCAGAATGATTAGCTAACTGAAAATGGATACAAATTGAAATTATACGGCAGTCATTATGTTCGAGCAAAACAAAGTGAAATATATAATATTATGTGGCAACACTGTTGACATCATGGATTTCACTTTTCACAAATGCCAAACAGATGTGTCAGGCACAGTCGTAAGCTGAAAGCATGCTATGTTCCCGAACGAATAGTTTCAGCAAATTTTTGCAAGCAAATTAATTGTTTTAAAATAAAAGCTTATTTTATAATAATTACCCACGTTTGAAGAAAGTTTCTGTGTTTTCTGTTATGTGCATATCATTTTCAGGATGTGAATACATATAATATGTAGTAATTTTTTTTTCTTTTTTTTCTAAATTTTTTCTTACGAAAATGTTTCGTCCGCAGATTTTTTTCTCATAAAGTACTCTAAATAACATTCCCTTCCCATAGCATATTCGAAAACTGTTTAAATAAGTGGGTGGTTAAGGTCACCAGAACCGAAAATATTTAGATCTACAGACTTTCTTTAAAATAATCCATAATCTTATTGATTCTCTAATACTGCTGGGTGAGGTAAATTTGTAGGTTCCTGGTTTCTCAAAGTAGGCAAGACCAATTATGTTATACAAAATATCACATAACGAACTATGGTTTGCACTGCTCAATGATCAGACCATGCAAATTGCCTTCCAAACAGTGTTGATATCTTTAACATGTCATACTTTCAATTTAAACTAGTTAACTAGCTAGGCAGAAAGCACTTACCACTTATGTGATTAAATGTAGGTATAACTGTTGACTGTTTATGTGGCTGTGTACTGGATAATCTTTATTTATAGTTTTACAGTTTGAACTACTTGATATTGTGTCTTAATTTTGTATACATGTGTATTAATGTAAAATCGCTTTGTTCCATTAATAATATTTATGTATTTCACTGTAATGAGTAATGCATAACTTTCCTAAGTAACTATCTCCATCATGTCTAGAAAATTTGTTAATTAGTCCGTCACCATAACTAAAGGAATTCACATTTTTATTAACACTGTCGAGTTTACCTTTTTAACTTTACATTTTCAAGTTATTACTTACCTCCCAGAACGAAACAGCTCACTGTTGAAATAAATCCACTAAGGAATGAATTGAAGGGGAAGGTACCCACGAGGATACAATATGCAAATTGAATAATACCAGTTAATAGTATATAGAATAGATAAGCGTCAACAACTTTTAATTTTTTTGAAGTTTTTGTTGAATAATCGCTGTAGAATTTTGATAATACGGTCTTAATCTGCACCATTTTTGAAGTTTAGAAAGAAAGTTTCTGCGAGAACTTAAAACTATTGATAATTAAACGAAATATGAAATGAAAACAATTATATTATATATTATTCAAATTACTATAGCAGATAGATAAAACCGGCACACGTCACCTTGCTTGAATGTAAAATTTCATTTGTTGTCAAATCCAAGTGAAACGTCAATGGTCTGGAGGGCAGTTCGGAATGAAAATTCAGCGCAATGCGGTGCGGTTCGAAGGTAGTGTTAATTACAAGTGGTTGCGGAGACTGTGTCACAGAGCTTCAGAGTTGTTTTACATCACACGAATTAAAATGTCAGAGATATACTAATCGTTAGTGCACACAATTATTTGACAATATATGAAATAAAAATTGCGGATCATGTATTCGTTTTTTAAATATTTGTGTTCAATGTTGGTGTTATTTTTCGTCCTGCCGCGGCAGATTTTGTTGTTCGCGCAGGAATTTGCCTTTGCTAATAGCAAAGTATACATAAACTAGTAGCTCCACTCCCCCAAATATTTTCAGCCAGCCGCCCAAAATCCGCAGATTGTTGGCAGCATGTGGAGCGTGTTAGTTTAATCAGTCGTTCGTGTGTAGGCACTTAGGCAGAGTGTTCAGAACAGAGTCGGATTTGTGAACATCCTTAATTTTATTTGTATTTTAATATTTTATTGGACTTCGGTGGAAATATATATGAAGCAAAGTAAAACACAAAGGCAAATAGGTAAAATCTATAGCCGGATCAGGGAATAGATAGTAATAAAATTAGGTGAAGAAGGCGACAAGACCGGAAAAATCGTCTAGGTGTCAGATTTTTTTT
>MU182003.1:466200-492539 GCA_016904865.1 Pissodes strobi | reverse complement strand
TATTTATTTATTTATTTATTTCCACGGAAAACTCCATTTTTACCATCAAATTACAAATTTGAAATAATATTAAAAAAAAAAGTATCTATAAATAACATTAAAAAAACAAAAAGAAAGTTACCCTCAACGAGGATGCAAGACACAAGAAGAAGAATCAAGAATAACACTCTGTATAGCCTTTTTTTTTAAAGAAGAAACTGATAGATGTAATGGCAAGTTATACCTATTAAACAAATCTTGCATCCTCACCAGAGGCCTATGCAAACCATAATTGGTCCCCTGCGGCTCAATATAGAATAAGTTTGTGGCTCTAGTCCGGTGAACGGTACTGAAGTTCAAGCGCCCAAGAAGATAACTGGAACCAATAGCACCATTCACCAGCCTAAAGACAAAACACATATCAGCACAAAGCCTCCTGCTTTCCAGTGAAATTAAATTTAACTGTGACATAGTCTCACTATAGTTAGTGTGACCTGACAATAAAGGGATACTTAAGCGAAATGCACAAGCTCGCAGAAATCTTCTCTGTATCGCTTCAATCACATTATTATAGACAGCGTACCGAAGGGACCACACCTGACTAGCATATTCAAGCGAAGAACGCACAAATGCGCAAAATAATTTTTTTAACAAATCACAAGAGAAATCCCTGCCAAATCTGACAATAAAACCTAAGCTCCGACCAGCCTTCCGAACACTTAAATTTATATGACTATTAAAAAGCAATTTACAGTCCAACACTACACCCAGATCCGTAACTTCGGTGACACGCTGCAGCGCCTCAGCATTTATGAAATAATCAGAGCTAATAGGATCTCTTATTTTAGCAAACGTAATACAGCAACACTTTTTAATGTTCAACTCCAGTCCATTTAAAGTAGACCACACAAACACATTATTGATATCGGACTGCAATAAACCACAATCTCTCACACAGTTTACTTCCCTAAATATTTTCAGATCATCAGCAAACATTAGGTAATTCGATTTTTTTATAAAAAGAGAAATGTCATTAACAAACAGCAGGAATAACAATGGCCCACAATGGGAGCCCTGAGGAACCCCCGAGGTAACAGCAATTTCCCTCGAAACAAAATTATTAATTTTAACACACTGAACACGCTCCCTTAGAAAGCTACCAAACCATCTACAAATGCTAGTACCAAAACCCAATGCACCCATCTTAGCCAACAGCAAAGAGTGTTCCACCCTGTCGAATGCCTTTGTGAAATCAGTGTATACACTGTCAACCTGAAGTATTTTCCCAAAGGCATCCAGCAGATGATCCTGGAATGTCATCAAATTCGTCACTGTTGAGCGGCCCACCAAAAAACCGTGCTGTTCCTCAGAGATTAAACCCCTACACTCCCATGCCAGAAATTCAGTAACAAGTGAGTCAAGCAGCTTTGGCATTGCAGACTGTATGCAAATCCATACAACTATACATATAATTAGCTATATTGCTACGATCACCAGACTTAAAAATTGGAGTGATAAATGAGTTTTTCCAAAAATTTGGAAAAGTACCAGTTCTTAAGGAGTTATTAAATAGCAACCAGAGGGGCTTGCTAAGTGAGAAGATACAGGCCTTCAGGAGAAATGACGGAACTCCATCAGGACCACTGGTTAATCTTGACTTGAGTGACAGAATGCCATTAAATACCGTCTCGAGACTAAGAGACATTTCTCTGATATTAGAGTAACCACCGATTCTAGAGTAATAATCTGGGATAGCCAACGGGGTATGTGCATACACAGACGAAAAATAATCAGCAAATAAACCCACAACCTCCCCACCACAATTGCCATTCCTATCCTCTAAAAACATAGTGGCGGGATAGCTGTCAAACCGCTTAGAGTTACTAACATGCCTCCAAAACAAAGATGGATCAACATTTATTCTCTGTTCCATATTTACAATGTAATCATTATAGCACATTTCCCTTAACCTACCACATCTAGATCTTAAATTGGAAAATAACAAGTAATCATCCTGCGATTTTGTCATCATATACTTTCTATGGGCAATCTTTTTTTGGATAACCACAGCCTGAAGTTCCCTGGAAAACCACACCGGAAAACTAGAGCTTTTAAAGCGTTTTATTGGTGTACACACATTGATAAAGTCATACAATGTAGAGTAAAAATTCTCAGTTGCTAAATCAATGTCATTAGACTCCAATGTGGCCTCCCAGTCAACAGCGGCCAAAAGATCATTCAGGAGCTCATAATTACAGTTTCTAAAGTCATAATAGTAAACATCAAACTCCAAAGCAGCCTGGAACTGGTTAACTGGCACAACAACATTATATGCTGCATGATGAACCGATACAGGCAGGAGAAGATCAGCAGCAACTTCAACTCTCACATCCACTCGATCCGAGAACACCAAGTCAAGGAACACACCATTGGAGTTAGGTATGCCATTGATCTGCACGAGGCTGAGGATAGCAAACACATTGCATAGCGCATTAGCATGGCTCACCCGAGGACACTGAACTCCAACATTACCATCAACTCTGCACCAGGTTGCCTCAGGCAAGTTATAGTCCCCTATCAGGACTAACTGAGCATCACCATTTTCCTCAGCCAAAGCAACTGCACTCTCTGCATGGTGTAGATATTTTTCCAAGGGTGAAAGAGGGGGCAGATAAACTGCACCGAAAATAATCCTTGACAAACCGCATCCTACCATAACAAATACCTCTTCAACATCGTTATATGGCCCCTTCAAACACATAGATCTGAGGTTTTTATTTACTGCAATCAAAACACCTCCGCCAATAGATTTTGAGCTGTTGAAGTTGCAGCGGTCAGTTCGAAAAATGTTATAGCCAGAAAGCAATAGCTCAGCATCACAAATGTCACTATGGAGCCATGTCTCCAGCAACACAATCACATCATAGACAGAACTCACTGCACTTCTGGAAAATTCATTAATTTTTGATTTCATTCCCCCAACATTTTGGAAAAAACAATTCAGTTGGTTAGGTATATATATATATATATATACAGTGTGACCAGTAAAGTCCGCATCATATGGGCTTTTTGTTAATTAATAGGTTTATTCAAAATTTGACTCTGGCATCAATTTCTGCTTCGATCTAGATGAAAAATAACCAAAAAAATAATAGTCACGTGGTTCGTCTTAACTGTCAAATTTTAATTTTTTTCGGAAAAAAGTTCAAAAGTGGGGTTATTTCTCAAAATATCGAAAAAAGTTATTAGAAAAAGTTTTTCTAAATACAATTTTCAGCCCATATGCAAAATTTTAGCTACATCAGATAATGTTGTTTTTTTGCCTATTTTTTGTAAATTGGACCGCTGTGGCAAAATAAGACTCAACGCAACCTTCATACAACTTCTTAGTTTTGACAATACTTTATTCCAGGTACATTATCTTCAAAGTAACGCCATAATAAATGTGTGTTTTTCTACAAAATCCAAATTGGCCTATTAAAATTTGGTCACATGTGATGCAAAGTTCATTTGTTTTCGGCCCTGTATAAAGTAGCTTCATAAAATATGTATTTTTGAAAATGTAGTTGGTGTCTAAAAGTAATACATTATGATTAAGGAAATAGTTTAATTGAAAAGGGTCCAATTTTCTAATAAATAATCGTAAGTTATATCACAAGTGTTGAATATTTTTTGAATATACTTTGACATTTTTGTGTCAAATTTGTTATAAAAAATATCACGAGACTAAATTTCTTTAAACAGAAATTTAGTCGAGTGGAATTTTTATAACAAATTTGGAGAAAAAATGTCAAAGTATATTCAAGAAAAATATTTAACACGAGTGGTATGTGACATGACTATATACTGAGAAATGAATACATAATATGATTATGTTAATAAATAATATTTATTTTAATGGAAAAACATAAACAATAAGGAATATAAAATGGAAACAACAAGGAAAATTAACTTTTATAGTAATAGTTAAATACACAATTATTATACACGGAAGCAGTTTCTTGACGATGATTGTACGCCATTTTCATCTGAAGTAGCTAGACCAAGAGATGTACCGGAACTTGTCTCTCTGAGGTTTTGAATAATATTTTTGTGATGCGACTCGTCTAACTGTAAGTATGGTTTAAAGGATGCAGCACTACTATGTCCAGTAATCTTCATTATAGCTTGAACACCTACTCCAGACTTAGATAAAGTGCTAACTGCCGTTGCTCTATGTGAATGGTTAGTAATTTTTACCTTTGCTGTAATTAAACCGATCTTCTTTGCACCTTGTTCAGTCCATTTTGAAATAGTATTCTTTCCAACAGGACAATCTTTAAACCAATTTCCATTCTTCCAGTTCGCATTAACGGTTAAAACAATCTTGGTGATTTTACATTATATCCTCTCTTAGATATTAGCAGGTGAAAAATACGTACAGGATACATATATTGTTCCTTACTATTCGGAACTAGCCATTTTGAGTCTGCAATTTTTTTGTTTCCGCCTTGAGTGATCTTGGAAAATATTGGGTTGTATTCAAGTCGGCTTGTTTCAACATTCAACACCATCATATGTAATTTCTTTTTTAAAAAAATTAACCATACATGCATAAGCCTCGCCTCCTCTCCATGCTAACTCAACCGAGGCAATATGAAAAAATTTTCTTTGTAGGTCTTCGGGATTATTTTCCTGATAGATTTGCAATATTTTCTTGTATTCCTCGTAAGTCAGTGCTTTTGAACTAACTTTTCGTTTTTGTACGTCGGTTTGAAGAAGTTTTCGTTTAGCATTTCTAGCCATTCTGGCCTGTTGAAATACTATGTCTTTGAAAGGGTCGATTTTTATATGATACAAGTTAAAGTACCTTTCTTGAAGAAGCTGTGCTGTTTGGTTCCAGATTTGTTTAATGACGCCTTCTTTGTAGTCTGCCATCCCTTTTCCTCATATTAAATGCCCAGTCTTCCATAATTGAAGCCAGTATTGTTAATGGCGTATTTTCTTCTAGTTGAACATTTCTGTTGACACAAAACTCCTCAAATTGTGCCCATACAAACTTTTTTGTTCTTGCAGTATTTACTGGAACAGATTTAATTGCATTTTCTCGTATCTCCCCAAAAGAAATATTAGTAAATCGATTTAAAGCCATTATGTAAATTACGATTTTTTTGACAAACGTCTGACGAAAATGGTAGGTAGGTAGTCGACTGGTGGCGCGGGAAATAATTTCGAATATAGGTTCAAATGATTAAAATAAGTTGAGAATGTGAAACTAACTGAAAGTTGAATAGACGACTAACCCAATCTAACCAAATCTATTAAAATTGATTATAACGTATCGAAATCGGTTCAAATGATTAAAATAAGTTGAGACTAAGTGAAACTAACCGAAAGTTGAATCGACGACTAACCCATACTAACCAAATCTATTAAAATTGATTATAACGTGCGACGCGCTTTCTGTGTAATAGAAATATTATTAGTATTTTTTTTTATTGTTTAACCGAGTAATGATTATTATGTTGTTCGATGCTCGTGGAGCTCTGACGAGTTCCACCGAGAGTAGTACTAATATACACTTACCGAATTCGACCAAGTTACCCTTGTTAAAATACCCGGCAAGATCGGAATACCAGGCCCTGTAGCAAGTCGTAAAGTGAGCGCGCAATTTTCCCGCTGCTCCGGGCGCCACCGAGTTCATTACGGACCAAACTGGAGATCCCCGCGTTATTCTTGGAACTTGCTGCAAGACCTCGTTTCCTCAAGATAAACCTTGTCGGTAAGAATCGCAAAGGAAGAGAACGCCAACACCGATCTAGGCGAGCTGAAATGTTATACTACGAAAAATTGTCTATCCAAATAAAAACGCCGCAAATACAATACCCTCTTTATTTGAAAAGATCTGGACGAGCCAAAAAAAATAGCCATAAATACAAAAGCGTAAAAATAAATGAGCCAAAAATAGCGATAAATACAAAAGCGTACAAGTAAATTGCGAAGGCCTAAAATTTTGATATAAATACTTTCAGGTATGATACCGATGATGGAGGGTGGTTTGAACCCCAAAAAAACTAAACTAAATAATAATAATGAACTTAGCTATAAGTATAAAAGAAAAAAATTAACAGTGGTTGACAAAACCATGAATATTAAGGCTGAATGAAAATGAAATAGGCACCACTTATTAAACGCCTAATAACCCCCGCGAGTAATTGGGGTAGTAAAAAGAAAACTTTGGTTTGGTCTACCGCGCGGGGTCGTGATCACGTAAACCGCTAGGATAAGTTGGTCGCAATAACTTAATAAAACAGAGGGTGCGCTAATATAAAATTGACAGTTATTCCAGACACAGTAATTTAAATCTAACTTTAACCTTAACACTTATCCTTTGTTTTCCTTCACCAAAAATCCAACATCCACCACCACGGCTGGGTGGAAAATACCCTCCGACATCCAGCACGTCTCGCCGGTCCAATGGACGAACTGGTCACAACAGGTAAGCTAGCTCCGCTAAGCCAGAACTACAGCAGTCCTGACAAGTAGGCGAACCAGCAAGGTTCCGCCTGGTGAAAGGGCTTCTAAATCCTCGTCCGGTGGAATGGCAATCTATCTCCTGTCCGGGGCGGAAGGCCCTCTCTTAAACGGAGGGCAAAAACTACACGGCACATAAAAAAATACCGCCATGTACTAAAATGGCTGCCTTCACCAGAAAAAATAAACCGTTTCAAAAATCCTCGCTCTGGGCGAAATTTTCCTCGTATTCACAGCACTCAACTTAATCGAAAACAAATCGCAACGACTAATACGGGAAACACTACGTTGTTAGTCGACAGAATCCGCCTCAAATAACTCGGCGTAAAACAAATTTTAAAATCGACTTAAAGTCTGAAAGGCTTCTCTGGAAAAGAGCTCGTAACTTCCAAGCTGAAAAAGACGACCTGTTCGCGTCTCGACAAATGAAGCCGCGCGCAAGAAATTTTACTTCGGGGGTCCTAGACGTCCCAATCAAAACAGATGTCCTTGGTCACGCGGCACAGAAATAAAAATCGAATCTAATATCGGAATTAGATCTCGCACTTCGAACAAGAGTCTGAATAGTACCGCAGCGTACCAAAAACTTACTTCTAATTAATGACCAAAGCGGGATGTCACAAACCTAACGCAGTCCCGATATGTTATAATCAATTTTAATAGATTTGGTTAGTTTGAGTTAGTCGTCAATGAAACTTTCGGTTAGGTTCACTTAGTTTCAACTTATTTTAATCATTTGAACCGGTTCCGATACGTTATAATCACTTTTAATAGATTTGGTTAGTTCGGGTTAGTCGTCGATTCAACTTTCGGTTAGTTTCACTTAGTCTCAACTTATTTTAATCATTTGAACCGGTTCCGAGACGTTATAATCAATTTTAAAAGATTTGGTTAGTTTGGGTTAGTCGTCCTATCAAGTTTCGGTCAGTTTCAACTAGTTTCACTTAGTTTCAACTTATTTTAGTCATTTGAATTGGTATTATAATCAGTTTTAATAGATTTGGTTAGTTTGGATTAGTCGTCGATTCAACTTTCGATTAGTTTCACTTATTCTCAACTTATTTTAGTAATTTAAAACGGTTTCGATACGTTAAAATCAATTTTAATAGATTTAGTTAGATTGGGTTAGTCGTTGTTTCAACTTTCGGTTAGTTTCACTTATTCTCAACTTATTTTAGTCATTTAAACCGGTTCCGATACGTTATAATCAATTTTAATAGATTTGGTTAGTTTGTGTTAGTCGTCGATTCAATTTTAGGTTAGTTTCACTTAGTCTCAAATTATTTTAATCATTTCAACCGGTTCCGATATGTTATAATCAATTATAATAGATTTAGTTAGTTTGGGTTAGTCGTCGATTCAACTTTCGGTTAGTTTCGCTTATTTTAGTCATTTAAGGCGGTTCCGATACGTTATAATCAATTTTAATAGATTTGGTTAGTTTGGGTTAGTCCTCGATTCAACTTTCGGTTAGTTTCACTTATTCTCAACTTATTACAGTCATTTGAAGCGGTTCTGATCCGTTATAATCAATTTTAATAGATTTATTTAGTTTGGATTAGTCGTCGATTCAACTTTTGGTTAGTTTCAATTATTCTCAACTTATTTTAGTCATTTAAATGGGTTCCGATACGTTATAATTAATTTTAATTGATTTGATTAGTTTGGGTTAGTCGTCGATTCAACTTTCGGTTAGTTTCACTTAGTCTCAAATTATTTTAATCATTTCAACCGGTTCCGATACGTTATAATCAATTTTAAGAGATTTGGTTGTTTGGGTTAGTCGTCGATTCAACTTTAGGTTAGTTTCACTTATTCTCAACTTATTTTAGTCATTTAAAGCGGTTCCGATACGTTATAATCAATTTTAATAGATTTGGTTAATTTGGGTTAGTCGTCGATTCAACTTTCGGTTAGTTTCACTTATTCTCAACTTATTATAGTCATTTGAAGCAGTTCTGATCCGTTATAATCAATTTTAATAGATTTGGTTAGTTTGGGTTAGTCGTCCAATCAAGTTTCGGTTAGTTTCAGTCATCAACTGATTTTAGTCATTTGAACCGGTTACGATACGTTATAATCAATTTTAATAGATTTGGTTAGTTTTGGTTAATCGTCGAATCAAGTTCCGGTTAGTTTCACTTAGTTTTAACTTATCTTAGTCATTTGAACCGGTTCCGATATGTTATAATCAATTTTAACAGATTTGGTTAGTTTGGGCTAGTCGTCGAACCAACTTTCGGTTAGTTTTACTTAGTCTCAATTTATTGTAGTCATTTGAACCGGTGCCGGTGCCGATACGGTATAATCAATTTTGATAGATTTGGTTAGTCGCCCAATCAACGATACGAAAATTCCGTAACGCGAGACGAAAACATAAACCATGTCGTGTCGTGGCTTTGAAAAATCACTCTCATCAAACCAAAGAACTATAGTAAAAATGAGGTTCCGAGTATTATATTATTATATATTTTTAAATAAATTTTAGGTAATTCCATTATTATTGTTATCTTTGAAACGATCAAAGCTACAAAGTTGATTAAACTAGAAAAGAGTTGCCATTATTGATGCCTTTTCAACATAGAATTGCAATGTTGTTAAATTCTTGTTAGATTCTGAGATAGCAACAGTGGTATCACCTAAAAATGACACCCTGTATAGCAATTTTTTTTCAGTTTCCTCCTATGAAAATATTTTTGCTCAGTTTCACTTGATTTTTCACCCGGCCGGCAGTGAGTAGGTCTGTCGGTACGAGTCCATACAATCTCCTGAATACATCTCTGGTAAACGCCTCCCTGACTGAAACCACGCGAATCGATCGGACACTTAGGCAACGCATCGCTCATCTCCAGTTATCACGTGATATAAAAGAATGTGGCTGAATTACATCAAAGGATTTACCCCTAAGTGAACTTACTAGTTTGTTTATACTATGCTAATAGCGTCTACCAACACCAATTTAGAACCTTCACGCATGCGTACGTGCTAATTCCTTACTTTGGTTAATTTAGTGTTAGTCTGGGTTAGTTTTGATTAGTTTGGGTTGGCTTTGGTTAGTCTGGGTTGGTTTTGGTTACTTTGGATTAGCGTTGGTTAGTTTTGGTTAGTCTGGGTTGGTTTTGCTTAGTCTGAGATAGTGAAAACAAGCGCGCGTAACATTCCCACAACACTGGCGACCTATTAGCTTGCTCTCTACCTTGAGCAAGCTAACAGAACGCCTCATACTAAACAGATTAAGCACTCACATAACAGAACACAATCTAATCCCAAATGAACAATTTGGGTTTAGAAAAAACCACAGCACGGAGCTCCAGCTTGCCAGACTGGTTGAGGATGCGACTAGAGGACTGCAAAGGCGGGCATTAATCGCAGTTGTAGCCCTCGACATCGAAAAAGCCTTCGACAAAGTGTGGCATGAGGGACTCATTCCCAAACTATACACACAACATAACCTGCCACTACCCATAACACAACTCATTGCTTCTTTCTTAAAACAAAGAGCATTCGTCACTCAAATAAACTCTGAACTATCAACCACAAGACACATGAAAGCGGGAGTCCCCCAGGGCTCCCCGCTATCCCCAACACTATACTCGCTATTCACAGCGGATGTACCCAGACACCAACACGTACAACCAAAGAGTACATAGTACAACTCTCAATATATGCAGATGACATCTGCATATATTCGACACTCAAAAACACAGCAAGACACAAAATACATGTACAACAACAACAACACCAAAATTCCATAGACGACTGGGCAGAAACTAAAAATTACAGATTTGCGTATGCGGCAGTCAGACAGCCAAAGTACACTGGGTATTTGGTAGTGGTGTGACGGTATCTGTGGAACAGTTACTTTGTCGCGGTATTTTTTAATACCGTCGCGGCATCGCGCTCCACGCCGAAGGAACCAGTTACATTGGAACTGCCTTAATATCGCAAGCGGGTATGTGAAGCAGGCGCAAGGAGCGCCGTTGTCGCTGTTCCATGTACACGGTTACGGTCACGAAAGTGACCGTGGGTTACGGGAGAGCCGATTATTAGGCAAAAGATACTTGACCGCTGTATTATTTCTGTCGCGATAAAAATTAATATGAATGGATTTTTTTTAATTAATACCGATTTTCACTGATATCAAATCATGTTTTATTGTATGGAATTTAAATTTTCCCTAGTAATAATAGGTGTAGGTAAATAAATTAACATTTGATATGAAACACAGAACACATTTTATTATAAATAAAATTATTGTATGAAGAGAAAACCAAAATAATGTTACCCAACACAGAATAAAAATCAATTCATATTCCTGGTTAGTGTTTTAAAATAATATCTGTTTAACTTTAGAGGAACTTAACCTTCTATCAGAAATAATAAGTCCGGATTCATAAAATATTCTCTCACATGAAACGCATGTAGCAATTGGAACAATGCACGTCGATAATTGTACCTATTTATTATTAGAAACATAGACGGTAGGTACACTTTTATTACGGAATAATTTGTTGCTTTTAATCGTTATTACCAAACCCTTCCTAAATGAAATGTAACTAAAGTGAAATTTCATTATCACCCACAGCATACCGTTTAGCCAGGAAATCGTTTAAAGCTGACCAAAATATACTGACAGTTATCAAGTCTCCAATTTGCGCTATACGCAAATAATATTTTATTTGTCACTCATTTGTAAAATTATTATTAAAAATCAATTCTCGAAGAACGAAAATTAATTTTTACTGCTAGTCACGCTACTTACTTGCAACAAGTTTACACAATTTAGCAGTCAAGTCAGTAGCTAGTAAAAATCTATTTTCATTGAGAAATTTCTTGAGTTCTTGACCGCCAGGAACGATAATAATAATATTCTAATATTTATTAACACAGCTTTGTAACAATAAAAACAACCAAGACCAAAAATACAAAACAAATGAAATTAATACTCATCAATTGAATAAAGCATCACCAGTCTAGTTCCAAACCCTCAAGATACCAAACACTTTAATAGCCGTTCCCGAAAATACCAGCGGCCAGCGGCGCGAAGGCGCCTAGCATAGTAACCGAGGGTACGGAGGCTCACGGTGCCAGTTATAAAATTCACAAGCGTAGGGTATTTTGTCGCGGTATTTTTCTGTCGCGGTATCATTTGGAACGGTATCGTAGGGGAACGGTATTTCCCATCTCTAGTATTTGGTATGGCCACAGAATAATAAAACAATCAGAATACGAACAGAAAGAGAGGTCCGTCGACCGCCTGTGCTTTGCGAAAAACATGGATATGTGCCAATACGTTCTTCCAATTTCTTCTAAAGCATGGCCATTGTCTATTAAAGACAATGGCATGGCTCCATGATACAAAGAAAACACCATGCCATGATACAAATTCTTTGTATCATGGCATGGCTCCATATACGTATTACGTATATGCATGGCTCCCTCCCTTTCTGTCGGTATTCTGATTATTTCTTATTCTGTGGTATGACAAATTCTAGATCTTCGTCGCTCCCAGGAATACGCTGTTGCCAAACTTATTCTAGTTGCTTGCATTCGCGCCATGTCTTCGCACTAGCACGTAAACCCCAACCCCGCCCGTCAATAGTTTGACGTTTAATGCGATGTTGCCAAGATTTACGAGCGGCTAAATAACAAGTTGCGATCCGTCAGCCGGGGTATTATTATAGCTTTGCATGACCCTCCGCTCGCTTCGCTCGCTCCGGGGCTCTAGAAACAGAAACTAACCAAGTGCTAACCCAAGTCTAACCCAAGGCTAACCAAAAAACTAACTAATCCAAAAATAATAAATAAAAAAGTTTTGCATTCGGCCGGGATCGAACCAACAACCTTGGCATTCTAAGTGGGAGTCACACCGCCTGAGCCACGACATCACATTCTTGATTTGCTCAAAAAGTCTTATACCAACGCTTGAAGTCCAAAAATGTAAACAACATTGACACTATTGACGGGCGGGGTTGGGATTTACGTGCTACGCGATTCGATCAGTCTGTCGCAAGAGCTCTCGTGGTCGAGGGGTCTAGATGGTTGGGTCTAAATCCGGCGGCCCGGGTGCGATATTTCAGTTCGTAGTGCATTTGTGAATGCATGCGATTTAAAGACCAGCAATCGCTCCGGGGCTCAAGAACGCGAAACTAACCAAGTGCTAACCTAAGCCATACCCAAGAAAAATCCAAAAATCAAGAAAACAACTGTTTACTTAAAAAAAACACCAAAACCGACGGGATTTGAACCCGGGTTGCCGAAGTGAAGGCCAACCCTGCAGACCTCTAGACCATTTGCTGACTTACAACCAACTGGTTGCATCCCGAAGACATGCGTCACCTCACGTAGCTAGCAAATCACGCGCCTCTCATTCACAAGTGCAAAATGAACTGAAATCTCGCGGCCTGGGTTCATATCCCGTTGCTTTTTTTATTATTTTTTTGCTTTTATCCTTGATTTTCGGTTTAGTACTTGGTTAGTTTCCCCTTCTTGAGCCCCCGTAGCGAGCGAAGCGAGCAGAGGGCCTTGGGAAAAGTGCTCTGTTTTAGCAATAGCGTATTCCATGAGCTACGACGATCTAGAATTAGCTGCGTCCCGCGTCTATGGCTAGCGACTAGTCTCCGCTCGCTCCGGGGTGCAAGCAAACAAAACTAACCCAAATTTAAAAAAAAACTGATGTAACTTTGAAAAAAATAATAAGAAAACATTGACAGGAATCGAACACCGGCTGCCGCATCACAAACATAGCATCCAAATTGTGCGGTAAATTATCGAACGATGATCAATCGAACGCCATTTTTTCCACCGCTTCAAAAATGCTATTAGTAATGGCGATTTGTAATTTGTTTCCCAGATCCGAGTCAACAATGTCAAGTGTGTCAACAAAACACAAATTGAAATAAAAATGTATTCAGAAGATCTTATCGAAACTGCTCATCGTCACGTGACCGATTACGCGATATTTCTATTTTTGGATGCGCCCAATGGAAAGCGCTATAAAAACTACAAGACGAAATGCGAAATGTCAATGTCAATATTGTCAATTATGACATGCATGACATTATGAATTATGAGATTTGTCGATTCGATTTGTGTTATGTATTTGGTGTGGTAATGGTTTATATTTATGAATTAATTTGTGTAAAAATGTAAATGTAAATATAATATACTTTGACATTTTAATGTTATTTTAGCAGCAATGCTTTCTGATAAACTACTATAGATTTTGGCTGGCAAATCGAATGTCTTGTAAAACAAATTAGTGTTTTATGAGTACAAGGATAACTTCCTAAGAATTGCTTGTAATTATTCTAAAAACGCACGACAGTTTTTTGTATTCCCCGTTAGAATTGGAATAGCAACAATCAATGATTTTAGATAATTGATTTTAGGTAAGTAAATTCAGAAATTAACTACGAAGCATTTAAACAAAACAGAATGGTTTATAAACATGACATATTTTTAAAGGCTTTTAAGTTACTTAAAGTTAGGGCACCTAATTAATAATAATATTTTCTGTTGCGTGGTGTGAGGTTAACAATATGTGCTTTAATATTAAGAAACGACATTCTATGATCTATTCTATCTATAGTCATAGTGCTAAACCCCAAGCAGCCCTTGCTTATGTGTATCCCATTAGTGGTCCTTTCTTGGAAGGTTTATCTATTGTGAAAGATCTGGGAATTGTGTTATACTCTCAGATTAATATCTTCTCCCATGTTATGGCAACCTTGTCAAAGTCCTTACAAATGCTAGGGTGTGTTAGAAGGTGCACCTATGATTTCGAATATATTTCTTGTATTAAAATCCTTTATTTAACGCTAGTTCGTCCTCACCTTAAATATGGTTCATGTACCCTACCCAAAACAATTATCGCATATTTTGAAAACCCTGTACAAAATACTTCATTCATAAAATTGGTGTAAACTAAGATATTTAGTACCAAAAGCATTAAATCTTTTTTATGCTGGAATATGCAGGTATGAGTTTTTATGTGGTTCGTTATTATTTATTCTGATGGTCTTCTGTACAACTGCAAAATGCTATATTTTTTAGTTATCAATGGCACGACTATTCGATTAGTTGACCATATAGTTTCGCCGCATGAAATTATCAATATATTACCTTACCAAATGCTGAGGCACAAACGGCTGATATTCTGTTAACTGAGGGATACAATTAAGTCCGCATTGCGCAGATTTTAAATGTTACCCAATCGTCAGTAAGTAGAGTGTTAAGACGGTATAGGGAGACTGAGGTATTATACTCATGTGGCAATACTCAATTTATTGGTAAATTGTACATATAATATAGTATTTTTACAGGTCAAGGAACTCAAAGAAATAATATTTGTATAAAACTTAAAAATACTTAATAAAAATACATATGATTAAAATTACACTTATTTAAAACATTAATTAAAATGGACATTGAAATACATGCAACATAAAATACATACACTATCATCAAACAAGTCATTCAATGAAGATTGTCAAAGTCACTAAAGGCATTATGCAAAAATTCATTTACAGAGAAAAATTCTCAACTTTTCTTTAAACACTCGAGGACTTAAAAACCTCACTGCCTCAGGCAAAGCATTATAAAAAAGTATGCCAAAGTAATCCGTACCGCATCTGGTTCTTGAGAGCCTATGAAAGTTCGGCACAATGTTGCTCCGACCTCTTGTAGGATAATTATGAATATCAGCATGAGTTGTGAGAGAGAGTTGTCTATTCTTAATGTATACTAGACAATTCAGAATATACAAACTGGGAAAAGTCAGTCTCAAGACGTCCTGGCCAAGGTCAGTCTCAAGACGTCCTGGCCAAGGCCACAACTGCAGCACAGGATCGATTTTTGCGGTTGCAAACTTTTAGAAAACGTACGTCAGTTAGGAATTTACAAAATGCGCTGAGAAGAACTTACCAGGTTAGGATCAGTGATCAAACGGCTAGAAACAGATTGAGAGAATATGAATTAAGACCAAGATGAGTAGCAACGGGACAACGACTCACCAGGCAACATCGCGTACGCAGATTAGCCTTCGCCAGAGAACACCTGAACTGGAGAGCAGCTGATTGGGGCACGGTCTTGTTCACCAACGAGTCCAGATTTACACTCTCAACAAATGATCATCTAAGGGTGAATGTAAGACCAGGAACCCGATTTGTACAAGGCCACATTCGTTATTTGGATGCATACGGTGGAGGAGGCATTATGGTTTGAGGAGGAATAAACTTTCGTGGACGCACCGACCTCCATATTGTACAACACGGTACTTTGAATGGTGAAAGGTACATTACTGATATCCTTCAAGAGTATGTGATTCCTTTTGCCCCATTTGTAGACGATAATTTCATATTAATGCATGATAATGCCCACCCACACACAGCACGCATTGTTACGGGGTTCTCGCGGGACACCAATATTGATGTCATGGATTGGCCAGCAAGGTCAACCGACCTAAATCCAATTGAACACATGTGGGATGCACTCGGAAGAGCCGTTAGAGGAGGATTAAATCCACCTTAAACTTTGGAACAATCGTCTGCGGGTGTTTAAGAAACAAATAAAAGGAGAAATAGATATAAGGATATGTTCCTAGTTTGTAGGCTTAGTTTTTAGTTTGATTGTATCTATTATTGACTTTGTAAAAGTTGTTGATACAAGAATAAATAAATAAATAAATAAATGAATAGCGGAATGGAATAGGACTTCCGAACAGTATGTTTAAAATTTAATTTTAAGTATGGGGAGGCGCTGCAGGCCAGTTGTAATGGCTAGAGGGGGTAATACTCGATATTAATTTATGTTTTGTAGTGTAAAATTAGTTATGGTCGGACAGTTATATTAATTTTGTTCTCTGGTTTTAATGCAAATAAAACACTAAAAAAAAATTAAAAGTTGCCTTATTTCGTCAATTTTGTTGTAAATTTTGCAACACTTCGTAAAATTCCTTCAAACATATGTCCTTAGTCTGTAAAAAATATTTCAATCAAAGTTATTTTTATTTGCTGATTAAATATGGCCATTTAAGAAAATATGCGATAGTTGTTTTGAGTAGTGCATGATACACCTTGTATCGTGGAGTAGTGTATATGGTCACCTCATTATAACTGCTACATCCAAACAATTGAACAAGTGCAACACACATTTTTCAGGTACATTGCTTTCAAGATAAATATTCCCATATTTTACTATGAGTTTGAGACTGAACTTAACTTGTTAGACTCCTCCTCTCGTAGGAATACCAAAAGACAATATAAATAGTGTGGTTTTTTTGTATCCTACAATGCATTTCACAATTCTGTAAATGTTAAAGTTGTCCCCTGTGTCCATTTCATCTTGATTTTAGAAAAACAAATACCAAATCGAAACAAAAAAATAAAAACTGGACGCTACATTGGTTAAAATTTAACTAAATATGCAGAACGTTCTGATGATACGCGGTCCCGTCCAGACTTGTCGACTCAAGCAGCGTAACATCCCTTTGATGCGACGCCAAAATACCGACAGGACATGGAACGGATTGATACGCGGTAAACGTCGACGCACCTAAACGCGGCGGTATGAGGATAAATCTCGGGAAATGGGACGGAATGTGTAAACCGATGTGACATTATAACCCGTGCGCATTGAGGAGCAAGCTAATCCAGGACGGCCGCGATTGCAACGACTCAAATGGCGCTTCTAAAAAGCTAGCCGCTAGGGCGGTATTAGATTTTCATTATATTATATTCGCAGTGTATTTGGATCCATAGCACAGCTTATTTTTAATAGACGGTTGAATATAAAATTAATTTTCGCTTGAAAATCCATGACGAATTCGTCCGAAGCCACGGCTATCGTCCTAAAAAAGTCCGAAAATTTCGGATCTGAAGAATTAATAATATAAATAAATAAATAAATAAAACAGAAAATCGGTTACAATATAAAATTATTTATTCGAAGAAAGAATTCCTATACAAATGGTAGTTGAGGGAGTTAGAAAACTAAAGACAAGACCTCAAAACTAAATGGGAAAATACAGGATCATTGGATAGAAGGGCTGGAAGTGGTAGAAGAAAATTTTCAGAGAAAAATCAGAATAATAATATACAATAAGATACGACTTCAAAATTAATTATAAAACAGATTATTCAAATAATAAAAAAAAAACATTGGTTTAATATTTTAAAAAGGGTCAATTTTTTTCCACCAATAGGTTTAAACGTCTGGGCATTGATCAATAACACCTATTAAGTCGGTATTTATTTATTTATTCAACGGGCAAGGTCCAATCAGTAGAAAAAATAAAAAATGCAATGCAGACACTTAAATGTAAATACAACTAGTCAGTTAATTAGAGTAAAAGTAAGTAATATAGTCAAAGTCAAAGTCAAAGTCAAAAATAGCTTTATTGATTCAAGTTTATACAACTTATGATCAAAGCCTCTTAACCTAAGTACAGATGGTCCATAAAAAACCACCAATAATCATAAAATAACACATAAAAGTGATTTAAAATCTGCAAAAGGCATAATTAAAATATTTTAAAATATAACCCAATAAACATTACCTACTCTAAATATTTTTAAAAAATACACTTAAATAAAAGATATATGCAGAAAACAATTCATTGTGACAATAAATAAAATACAAAAATAAAACACATACAAGTAAACACACAATCACTAAACAAAAGAGTCGTTATAATACTCGGACACTGAATAATAAGCCTTTGATATTAATAAGTTTTTCACCTCTCTCCTAAAATGCTCTTTGTTTGTGATTCTTCTAACAATTAATGGCAAATGATTAAAGAGCTTTTTGCTAAACTGTACTGTTCCAGCACTATCTGTTCCTTAAACATAATTTCAATGTATATTCTGAAATGAAAAAGAGATCCAATTCGACCTCATCTGCACTTCTCATAATTCTATTAATTGCCGTACGTTCTCCATAGCCAGTTCTATGGTGTTGAAGGTCGAAAGTTTTTTTATCCTTAAGGGACGAGGAGAGATATAAAAGTTTAGTTCACTGAGTAGTCTTGGTCAATCAACAGAACCACGCACAATTTTATATGCCATAACCACATCAGAATTCCTCCTTCTTACACACAGACTGCATACCGAGCCCATGTTCAAGCTCCATGTAATTGATGCTTTCAGATGGTATACCCTTCATAAAAGTAATGTATGCAATCTTATCTATGTGTTTTTGAAAGAATGGAGACCAAACAGTAGTCGCACATTCAAGCTGAGGTCTAACCAGTGATACGTACAGTTGCTTCACAGAATTCACATCCCTGAAATCTCTAGTATTTCTCTTGATAAAATCCAGCATTTTGCGTGCCTTTTTACAACAAGTTAAACTGTGCTCAACAAATGAAAGCCTAACATCAAACAACACTCCTAAGTCCCTCACAGCATCAACTCTGTCCACAGGTTCACCGTCAAAGAAGTAACCACCCGGCACAACCGTCAATGATCTGCTAAACTGAATGTATTTACACTTTCCAATATTCAAGTGCAGTTTATTGATATTGCACCAATCGTGAAATCTATCAAGGTCTTCCTGCAATTTAAGCCTACTGTCATCATCAGACTGAGCCAAATATATTTTCAGATCATCCGCAAAAAGTATAAACTCCGAATGGAGGAAACAGTTTCCCATATGATTAATGAAAACATTAAATAGAAATGGTGCAAGATGTGCTCCGTGGGGAACGCCAGAAGTCACCCTGATAACGTCTGATGTACTGCTGTTCAGCCTGACAGTCTGTACCCTGTGAGACAAATAGGATTTCATCCATTCCAACAATGTTCCGTGTATACCAGCAACAAAGAGTTTTCCCAATAATATCCCTTGATCCACCCTGTCAAAGGTCTTGGAGAAATCGGTGTACACAGAGTCAACAGCATCTCCTCACTCCAAGGCCCTGACAATGTAGTCATGATGGACAAGTAAGTTACTGGTTATGGATCGACACTCGCAAAATCCGTGCTGCAAAATGGAGATAACGTTCCTAAAAGAAGTTTTCAAGAAATCAGCCAAGATTGATTCTAGTAATTTAGGTATCAGCGACATGATGGTTATCTGGCGATAGTTTACAACTTCACCCCTTTTGCCATTATTCTTTAATATGGGTTGATATATGACTGTTTCCAAGTACCAGGAAAAAGTCCAGAAGAAAGTGATAAATTAAAAAGTAGCCAAAGTGGTCTGGAAAGTGGAAAAGCAGTATGTTTCAAAAATAAGGCAGTCAAACCATCAGGCCCAGGACCCTTGCTCAAGTCGATATCAAAAAGTCGATCATAAATTTCATTAATCCCAATGCTAAACGAACCAATACTTACACTCGAGCAGACAAACACATCCCTCTCCCGAGCAGTCCCTCCAACACGACAGTCTGAGCTTGCGTATACAGATGCAAAATGTCGAGCAAACATATTGGCCATATCATTTGCATCCGAGGTTACAGTGTCACCCAACTTCATAATCCCCGGGATGCCCCGATCTTTATTTTTGTTTTTAATGTAAGGCCAAAGAATTTTGGGTCATGAGATATACTTTGCTCAACACTTCAAATATAAGAGTCGTAACACTGTTTAGCCCGTTCCTTACATAGATGTCTGAGATCACGAAATATGTTATAATCACCCATTGATCTAGTTATCTTGTACTTTCTATGAGCTTCCTTTTTCTTAAAAATACTATGCTTAAGGTCGTCGGTAAACCAGATAGGAAACTTAAAATTATTCCTTACAACAATCGTCGGGACATGAGTATCAATAAAGACATTTAAAATTTCGTAAAATCGAAACAGCAACATTAACATCACAGTATTTAAAAACATCATCCCACACAACATTAATTAAAAAATTATCAATTAAATTGTAATGACAATTCTTAAAATCATATAAAATATTTTCGTACTCTAATGGCACATAGTTATCACAGGTTTTAAGGCTAATCAATGGGGCTGGATGGTGAAAAAATCAAGTCCAGAAACACTCTGTTAGCATTAGGAACTGTATTAATCTGACTTAAATTAAGAAAGGAGACAGTTCCAAGCAAGACCTCTGCCGCTGCACTGTGATTTCTTACCAGGTAACCAAATTCTTCATTCTCATCCAGTCTCCAGTCAATTCCAGGGAGGTTGTAGTCACCTACAATAGCATCACAGTGACTGGTAGCAGTCAACCTCACTTTGTGGAGCAAATAAACTGTGCATGATAAAATTTTCTTTTTATTCATTAAGGTGACCAGTACCCAGAGCTCTTCCAATTGTTTATTGGTGTGGCATTGGATAAAAGCTTTCTAGCAGATATTTGCCTGGAAACTGCAATTAAAACTGCTTCCTGCATTGATGCCACCAGCATTTCTTCAATTTTATTCCACATATAATGCCTGTTTTCTGGATGCAAATCATTATTTTTGTTTATTTCTTTCACGATATATCCCCAAAGGTTTTCAATTGGATTGATATTAGGGCTTCTTGAGGGCCAAGGTAACAATGAAATATTATTTTCCCGTATCCAGTCCGAAACTCTCCTTGCCGTATGGACGGGGCAGTTACCATGCTGATATATAAAATTCTCTTGTTGAAATATATTGTTTACCGAGAGCAACATAACATTTTGAAGGATGTGTATATAAGCTTGAGTGTTAAGTTAAGTTAAATCTTCCTCGAATATGGTGACATAGCCCTCTGGAATCATATACCTCCATACATTAACAGAAAATCTTCCACTTGTTTTAACATGTTGGGTATATCTTTCTTCATACCTTGTATTTGGCCGATTACAATCTAATGCTACATACAATAAGACTAAAAAATCTTCTCATCCGTAAACCTTAGTCCAAAAATCCATGCCTTGCGGTAAAGATTCCATTGCAAACCCCATTCTTTGATCTTTATTCATATTGTTCAAAAATGACGTTTTAACAGCTACCCTGTTTCTCAGTTCCGAATTTTTCTTTATACGATTTCTTGTCGTTCTTAGTTCCCCAGGAAAATTAGTTTGGTTATGTGCTTCTACTGCTGTCTGAAATTGATTGTTTCGCTAATCTATTAGATCATTATCTTGATTTTCGTTTCATTTTTTTTTCTGTCACTTCCAGCCCTTCTAGCCAATGATCCTGTATTTTCGCATTTAGTTCTAAGGCTTTGTATAGTGCTTCTAGGTTTCCCAACTTCCTCAGCTATTCTTCGTAGAGAAACACCTTCTTCGAATAAGGCAATTAATCTCGCCTTCTCGAGTTTATTCATGTTCACAAACTTTGTTAAAATGAATTAATATAATTTTCAAATCTGATGACACCAAGGATGACACTGATAACATTCAAAAAGTGAAGTGTATTTCCAGGTTATCTAGGTATACAAAAGCCAACAAACATCACATTGGTACATTAGGTATAATAACAAAACCTTAATTTGTCAAATCACAGTTATTTACAAATTGCACCTAAGTGACTTTTAACACCTGTATTTGCAATTCATGCTAATCTAATTCCTAATCCATATTAGTAAGTACATTATGTGAAAAGAAAATGATACAAGAAACTCTCCTTCCTGATTATTTGGTTTTACTAGGAGCATTTACAAACATGAACGCTTTAATATTAGGTGTTTTTCTTTCACCTACACGAACTGCACTTGGTGTACGTCAGTGTAGCTCCACCAAATAATCGTGCAGCAGCGAAAGAAAAAGCCATCTCACCGTTGTGATCGCAAAGTATTATTGCCTTTTTCATGATTTTCTTACAAAATTGTCTTGGGCCTTGGGCAGCAACAGCTTAACAAAATTCTAGGTTAAGTTTTGATTTGTTTACGATTTTTCCGCCAGTTCGCCATTGTCCCACCATCCTGCACCAACTTACACCAACAAAATAGTCGGTGGAGAAAGTGCTGCACTAAATGACACTCAGTGCAAGTGCACCAGAGTAAGAAAAAGGGTTGGTGCAAAAGGTGTACTTAGTGCAGGTGAAAGAAAAACACCTATTGTTGTGATTGATCCCATTTCAGGCCCCGCCCCATGTTAAAATTTTGAGATTCCGTTTATGGGTAGCTTCTGCTGCTCTGATATTCTCTAAATGCGATCTAAAAGTAAATTGGTTTAAGTTTTAAAATTTGCAATGGATAACAACTATCAAAAAGAAGTTTAAACTTCTCCTGAGGGTCTCCTGAAGGAAAAATCTCTTTTGTTATTAGAAGGAGTTTTTAAATTTTTTACTTTTCTTTTTGTTAACCGTTAATATAACAGCGATTTACGGTTACTTATACCATAGCCTATCTATAGACTATGCTTATGTGTACAAATCGCACGGACGGACGCATTGGAAGTTTGATAAAAAAAAATAACAACTTTTTGCAAAAATGGCCTTTCTGGATTATGGGAAATTATGAATCTAAAAGGAATTCGATGACGTAGAATAGAAATTTTCAAGTTTTTGCAATAATATTTAATATGTCAAAGTAGTAGTGCAGTAAGTAAAGAATTGCCCCAGGAGCCCTAGTTCCGATCGTCCCTCTGTTTTTTAAGTTTGCGAATTAATCTAAAAGGAATTCAGTAGGGCAGAGATTAGATATTTTAATTTTTTTAAATTCAAACATCTTTATATCCTCGCCTTAAATGTTTTTGTGCTACCCTATAGAACTGACCTTGCAGCGTCCCGCGTCTATGTATGAGTCATCGCCGGCCGGCCGCGAAGATTCAGGAACGCTGAAATTATCTCGATTGCCTGGTCGAGAATCATATAGAGTGGCCTCGGAATACTTCCCGAGTATTCGTGATAGATTTGAGATTGTATATAAGGAGCAGACCTAAGGCGAATGATAGTTAGTTAATCATTGAGTGTTGAATTGTAAAGAGCTATTAGTTGTAAAGTTATAAGAGTAGTTTAGTGTGTTCAATTGTATACAGTGGTAGAGAATAAAGAGACTATTAATTTTAAATTTTAAAATACCAAGATCGGCTTCAGAAAATCTTTCAAGATCAAGAAGATAAAAAGCAAATAGAACAGGACAGGCTTCAGAAAATGTTTCAAGATCAAGAAGATAAAAGGCAAATAGAACAGGACCGGCTTCAGAAATGGATGCTGGATGTAGTTGTAGGCGAGCAAGGAAAACTGCAGAAAATATTGGACGAAAATTTTGAAAAAGTAGACAATATACAGAAAGAAATGAAGGATCTTCAAGCAGAAGTTACCAGACTAAAAAATCAAGGACCCACCGAGAGGGTATTCGTCACAGGACATAATATCAAACCTCCAACGTATGACGGTCAAACATCCTGGACAATGTACAGAAGACAATTTGAAGCCGCTGCTATTGCCAACGGTTGGAATAACGAAGAATTGGCTACGTCACTAGTGGTAGCGCTTCGTGGATCTGCCCTGGAACTACTATCAGCCAACAGGGGAAATATGACATACTTGTAGCGATTTCGCGACCACTATAGAAGACAGCTCATCAGGCATAAGTAGAGTCTCGACATCAGAAGCCTGGTGAAAACCTGCAAGAGTTTGAGGCAGACGTTAGACGTCTCATTCAATTGGCCTACCCGGGCGCAACAGAAGAATTTAAAGAGGAACTTGCTGCCCAATATTTCGTGGATGGTATCAGAGACCCAGAAACTCAGAAAATGCTACGTCTAGCCAAATTTGATAACAGCCGTGAAGTTCTGGGTAGAGCCCTAGAAATCGAGGCGGTCTGTAACATCTCTAAGCCAGCAGTCGGGGACGTATCCATCCAGGGAGAACAGCTGGCGAACAGTTGTGACCTAACTGAGATGGACAGCATTTTGAAAAAATTGACCGAAGTTCTTCAGGCCACGGGGAGATTCCGGGAGCCACTAGAAGTTAGGCCATATAACCGTAATGCTTGCTATAAATCAGTGCTATAGATGTGGCAAGACTGGACATTTCAAAAGGGACTGTCGAGTACGGATATTCCGGGAGCCAATAGAAGTTAGACCATGTAACCGAAATGCTATAAATCAGTGCTATATATGTGGCAGGGCTGGACATTTCAAAAGGGACTGTCGAGTACAAAGATTCCGGGAGCCACTAGAAGATAGGCCACGTAACCGAAACGTTTCAAGTCAGTGCTATGTATGTGGCAGGACTGGGCATTCCAAAGAGATTGTCAAGTACAAATATTCCGGGAGCCACTAGAAGATAGTCCACGTAACCGAAATGTTTCAAATCAGTGCTATATATGTGGCAGGGCTGGGCATTTCAAGAGAGACTGTCGAGTACAACTACGGTCTACATCTCCATCCAGAGACGCTAGCAGTTCAAAGTAAAGTCAGGAAGAGTTAAAACAATATAACTTTAAGGCTAAGCACAGGGAAGGAAGATGGCATAATAATACAGATGCTTTATCCAGAAGGTCATGCGAGGATAATTATAAACATCGCCAAAGAATAGACCAGCGAGAAGGAATCACTCCCATTAGGCGAATCAAGCTTAAGGTGGATCAGCAGTGGACTGCAGAGCAACTTAAGAAAGATCAGCTTGAGGATAGTGAAATAGCACTACTGCTAAAAGCTAAAGAATAACGTCAACCAAGATCAAGCTGGAGAGATTTCAACTAAGGGATCTACTTTTAAATCTCTGCGGGCTCAGTGGGGCTCCTTGGTGGTTGAAAATGGACTCCTTAAACGAGCCTGGGAAAGCGCCGATGGAAAAGTAGTGAAGACGCAGTTAGTGGTACCAAGGAAGGAGGGTATCGGAAGTTCTGGAAGAAGTACATAATGGAAAGTTTGCTGTTCATCTCGGAGTTAACAGAATGATTGACAAGATCCGCGACATATTTTACTGGGTCAACTACTGCCAGGATGTGAAATCATGGTGCCAGCAGTGTTCAACCTGTGCCTCAAGTCAAGGACCCCAGACAAGATCCAGTGGGAAGATGAAACAGAATTATGTGGGACTACCGTTTGAACGTCTCGACAGTGACCGAATGAAGGCTCGATATGATCTCCAAGTTAACGATATGGGATTTCAGATGAATGATAAAGTCTGGTTATATAATCCGCAAAGAAAGAAAGGAAGATCTCCCAAGCTAACGCCAGTATGGGAAGGGCCCTATACAGTCATCAAAATAATTAATGACGTAGTGTATAGAATTCAGCGTAGCCCCAAAAGCAAACTGAAAGTTGTCCACCTCGACAGGCTGAAAGCATATCACGGATATGAAATAGCGGATCGGGACGATCAGAATTAAGAGGGAGGCAATGTTACGGCTAGCAACCATACGAATGTTTTTCTGCTACCCTATAGAACTGGCCTTGCAGCGTCCCGCGTCTATGTATGAGTCATCGCCGGCCGGCCGCGAAGATTCAGGAACGCTGGAATTATCTCGATGGCCTGATCGAAAATCATATAGAGTGGCCTCGGAATACTTCCCGAGTATTCGTGATAGATTTGAGATTGTAAATAAGAAGCAGACCTAAAGGTGCGTACAGACTTGGCGAGACGAGCCCGAGACGCGCCGCGAGCCGAGCCAAAATTTCAAGTGTGAACGTGGCTCGCGGTTGGCTCGCGAGCGTCTCGTTCCGATCCATCTCCAGTCGGTTTTTCGACGAGACATCAAATGATGCTTGAGGCTCAGTGTGGACGGCTATAAGTGCAGCGCGCTACGAGCCACGAGACAACTACGTATTGTTTGGCGCGTCGCGATCTATGGATCGCAGTAGGACTCGCAAGCCTCTCGTCTGGTCGCTCGTTGCTCTTGGCGCGACTCGCGCTCGTTTCGCGGCGCGGCTCGTCTCTTCTCGCCAAGTCTGTACGCACCTTAAGGCGAACGATAGTTAGTTAATCATTGAGTGTTGAATTGTAAAGAGCTATTAGTTGTAAAG
>MU182003.1:440113-466190 GCA_016904865.1 Pissodes strobi | reverse complement strand
TAGTTAATCATTGAGTGTTGAATTGTAAAGAGCTATTAGTTGTAAAGTCATAAGAGTAGTTTAGTGTGTTCAATTGTATACAGTGGTGGAGAATAAAGAGACTATTAGTTTGAAATAGTAAAAATTGTAATTCTTACAGAACACACGGGAAAAACGGAACAATATTATAAAAATGATTTAACTATTCATGTAAATATAACAATGGTACTTACTTAGTTATTTTAGCTTCATGTATTGTATCTTTGTTATTATTTTTATTGTAGTTTCAGTTTTGTTTGTTTCGGCTGGTCTGGTTCAGTTTGGGTTGATTTTATGCGAGTTACCGTCGGTTAGTTTGGAATGACATTGCTTGTTTTGGATTAGTTTTGATTATTATGGGTTAATTTTGGCTAGTTTAAGTTTGTTTCGGCTGGTTCCGATAGTTGAAGTAACCGAAGAATGTGCGCGAGTAGGCCTACTTTTATTACAGTTACTTTCGGATTATTTCACTTAGTTTAGGTTTGGTTAGTGTGGGTTAGCTTTGGTTAGTTTGAGCTTGACTGTGTGTTTTTATAACTTGCTCAAAAATTAAAAAAAAATGCAGGATGGTTTATAAACGAAATAGTTTAAAGCATAAGTGTATATGAAGTTTTCGTCTTATTTTTTTGTCAAGGAATGTTAAAATTTGACACCCTGTATAAAGAAACGTGTTTTAATGCAAATAGTGTGCTTGTTAGTACTTGGTTCTAAATGTTAGTATTTGGTTCATTAACATTTGTTCTTTAAAATATAATAAAAACCCTGGCAAAAATCTGCTAATTTGTCTATGCGTTATTTTGAATGCACATTTTTTGTCAAACATTTGTTGGAAAATTTAAATTTGCTCACTTCCTCCGCTGGATTTCTTTGATTTTTATTTTTCGCGAAAGTCAAATAATGATGGACGGTAGCAAACTAAAAAGAGCCTCTGCCGTAATTGTTTATTTACTTCTATATCGACTTGACGTGAATTTTTAGAGTTTAAGATATCCAGTCCTCACCACTGGATCCTTCCTTTCTACAGTCTAAAAAGGCTATTTTCACAAAAAAATTACGAAGATATTAAACTAGCACTCTGTTTATTTACCGATCTAACATTTTAACGTCAAATATTTGTATGAAAACTTGAAAATATCTAGTTTCAACCGTTGGCTCATCCTTTCTAACAATCTAGAAAGGCTCTTTTCGCAAATAGTTAAAAAAAATAGGCCGACGATCCGGTACCGAAATTGGTACTTCTCCCATATTGTTAAGGCACTTTAAAAAACAATATTTAATTTTAGCATTAGCATTAGCAGTAATATAAATATATTCAACCTTATTAGAGTTAAGTAGTTGTATCCTTATACATTGAATGACTTTTGTCTGAAATGCTGGCGACCTGTTGTACCAGTTTTAATAAACGTCTGTGTCGTCCCCTATGTTTTGTCGCATATCTCAAAAAATCGTTTTCAAAAACAATTCCAATTTTATAATCGTCATCACAAATTAAAAATAGATTGTGCTGTGAATATCTTATTCGTATACAATACCCTCCAAAAGTTTACGTGGCGAGCTTACTAATTTTTTTCCTGTGTATAATAAAAATTATATTATCGTTCTGGGCGAATCTTAAATTAGATTGATCGTTTTTTAGTAAATATGAATGATCCGGGTTCGCTGGTTCGGCTCGCCCCTCGAATTTAAATAATTTATCCCGAAGCGAAATATGGGAACTGATAGGTTTATAAGTTCAAGATAAAAATGTGAAGCATATCAGAGACATAAAACTGGTAAGAATTTAGAATCGGGCTTCAGGCGAATCGTTCACAAATAAATGCTAACTCAAGATATCAAAGGTATTATTATAATAAAGGTTATTTCAACAACAAATTAAATTGGGAATACCAGCTTTCCCATCTAAGATCCTCCGCTTCAAAAGACGTTAACGTCTTGCGATATTTATCTCACTACTTTCGGGGTTCCGACTCCCCCACTTTTCCAAAACCTTATCGAACACCGATTATTCCCAAACTTAACTATGCCATTTTTGCTTACGACTTGGCCTTCGTATATTAAGACCCTATGCCCTATTCCTCTCTAACTTTTCGTACCATACTCACCATTACTGTTGTCTTATTAATTATTTCCTACTTTCCTGCATTTGATCTGTCTATATTGATACTGTCGCAGCGTCAATTCAATCCGGACTTTCATTCCCGATCGCCGATCATTAACCCCTCCTTCGCAACCCTACCGTAGAATGCAATACTAGACTTTATCAAACTTAGAACGCCACAATCTCAACCTTTCCCCTCTAGAGCCTTATATTTTCACCGCGGGTAGCCTCTGCCCGTAATCTCAATCTTTCTCCTTTAGAGCTTCCATTTTCACTGTGAGTAACCTCTGCCCCTTCCATTTTCATCGTGGGTAACTTTCCATTAACCTCGAGCTCCAACAAATCAATAGAGATATGACTCTCCGTTCAGATATTAAAGGCCTTTAAAAACGATCTAATTGTCATCTTCGATTTACTCCGCTGAACTTATCGCCATATGTGAGGGCAAAAAACTCTTTATTATATACGACTTTCTAAGCTCAATCATGCAAAGTTTATGGTCTTCTCATCCACTTTATTCCTTTGGGTTTCCAGACATTGTTTCTCGAAGTGGCTGATTTGGTGCCTAAATCTGCTAAGCACTATAAATAATTTAAACATTACCTGTCATTCTTTTTCAACAACGTTCAATAAGCGGATTGCGATTTTAATGGAAGCACTACACTAGATAAATTAGTGTGCTTGTGGGCCATATACCAGAAGTGAAACTTCATCCGCACAGAACAGAATAATATTTTTATTTTATGCAAATTCGCACGAATGGTAGAACATACTATACAATGAGCTATTTGGATTTCCAAACAATAAGTTAAACAATTATCAGTTCTTTATTCAGAACTCGAAATCGTCTGCAAATGAATTTAAAGAAAATCTATATGTATTCGTATTGAAACTTCCAACAGAAAGCTTTGAACGAACGAAATACTTATACTCATTAATTTCGGCTCCAAGATGTGAAGACATTTAATTTAATCTAAAAATTCGAATGTAATTTTCAAGAAGTAACAAATTATGTAATTATTCGTTCTGATCAGGAGTTAATCGTTTAAAAATCATTTGCGAACCTAAATTCAACGGAGTTGGCGTCAGTTCTGTATACATAATATAAAAGAAAAGCAGATGACATTTAAATTTGTATAGTGATAATATTCGTTCCCCTCAGACCCCCAACTCTGTTCATATCAGTCTTTGGAATATATCGACTTAACATTGAAACCCGCGTAGATTATAACGCCTCCACAACTGTGGACTTTTGTATAAATCGATAAATAATGTGTTTGGCTTTCCTCATTGCGTTACCTACTATGTACTTTTGCCATGGTCTTATATTTAAATGAACACTGTGCATTTACGATCAACGCAAATATATTAAAGCATTTAATGTTCAATATGCCAGTTTAGATGTATTTATTTTTGATAAATAATCAACGTGATTGTACAACCGCATTGAACAAAGTACACCATATTCATTCTAGGTTGATAATTTCATTGAATGGTAATTTACAATGATCACTTTTCTTTCAGTTCGGTTGAATCAACCGTTTTGTTCAACCAAAATTAATTGTGTAAATTTGCCTTAACAATTTTAGGAGTCGGTAGGAGACGTACGTGGCCATTTTTTTTCTCGTAAATCTAGCTTACCGCCTTCCTCCATCGTGCACTTTGAGCATGCGACCTAAAGGGACACACTTCAAAGATCTCACTGTAAGAAATCGCTTTCATCGAACTCCTATCTGAAATTTATTGGTGATAGGATCCAACCGGGGTTTCATTGAAACAATTCACTGATTTTCACTTTACGTTTTCATTGTTCTAAAATTTGTCTATTTAGGAGCGGTATGGACCGATTCGAGGATTTTTCCAAATTGTCTCTACATCCTCTAGCCACCACTTCAATGTACGATTTTTTGGAAAATAGAGCCGCATCGGCTCTATCTCCAGGGTGTAAACAGCACAAGTGCTAGCTTAGTGACCCTAGCGAAGCTGAAAAACCTAAAAAAAACTGGAAAAGGGTCGGTGTTTTGAGGAATAAATCTGCCCCCGTTGTCAACTACGAACAAATCTAAAAATGAAAATGGTTAGTAAATACAAATAACAGTGCATTTTTCGTTATTGACAACGAGGCACATTTGTACCTCGAAACGTCAACCGTTTTCCAGTTTCTTTTAGGGTTTTCAGCTTCGTTAGGGTCACTAAACTAGCACTTCTAGCGGCTCTATTTTCCAATAAATCGTACATTGATGAAGTGAAGAATAAGGCAAAAAATGTAAGAGAAACATGATTCCTTAACACAATAATTTAGAACATTATCTACTCCTCTATCCACAACCCGAAACTATTTTTCTAAGCTAGACTGATTCATTTTGCTCGTAGCATGGGTTATCTACCGAAAACGTTCAAGTAAAAAAGTTGTGGTCCCAGCAGGTAAAAATGGCAAAAACGTGTTGAGGGTTAAAAACCAGGGAATCTGTAAATAATGTTTCACACTCGTATTATTAGCAAAAATAATAGGTCCTTATACGCTCATAATTCTTCATATCTTTTCTTTTCTTCATTGTATTGCAGTTTGGATAATTTATTTTGTATTATTTTTTTTTTATATTATAGTTATATGACACAGTTAATTCACATTAGTTAGTAGTATGTCATATTGTCTTGTAAATGGATGTAATCTGGTAAACAATAAAGATTATTAATATTATTATTATTATTATTATTATTATTATTATTATTATTATTGTTATAATACTTTTCTTCCTTGTACTTATATAATAAAGAAAATAGAATACTTTTGAACTGGACCACACATCAGAAGTGAAACTTCATCAGCACAAAACAGAATAATAGTTTTATTTTATGCCAATTCGCTGACACGAATGGTGGAGCATACTATACCTTAAACCACGGCCCGTTCAACGATCGATTCTTGTCAGAGAAAGATAGGCGAGTCCGTCGTGGAAGAGACGAAGATAAGAGATGGATATTCCATGCTTGGTTTCAAATATGGAGGAGCCGGAGTAAAACCCCGGGTCGCGTATTACCATTGCTTACTATTATACAGAGCAACTGTGCTCCGAAGCGCAGTAAAGAATGGCTTAGCAAATACGCGTATTTTAGATTACCAATGTTTACTGCAAGTCAGCACATCGCCCAAATTATCGTAATACTCTGAATCGCAGTAAAGGTATTATTATGTCTTTGCATTTGGTAAGATTCGCCTCGCTGTATATACTAGATATTTTGTAGCGTTTGCGCTAGCGTTCGCGTAATAGGTTCCAAGCACATCGCGGTTAAAGAAGATTCACTTCAGTAAACGTATAAATCTCCTAAACGCGCATAGATTTTTTTACGAAATTTGGCAGAAGAAATTCGCATTTAAAGCCAGTTATTTTAGATATACAATACATCCTTGGATTTGAGCAGTGGCGACCGTACAGCATTTGGGTTTCTTATTCTTATTTTTTATGAAAACTATATTTTTCAGTTGTACTATTTTTACATAGTAAATCTTTTTTTTTATTTGCAACTAGAAAGATCTCTTGTATTTTTTTTTGATGCGATCAGCGATTAAAACATAATGTGTTATTGTAGGACAGACTTAAACATATATCCAGGAAAAGATCAAGAAGTTATTTTAAGTATGTATGTACACCTATTTTAACTAAATTAAAATTCGGAGTAGACGCCACTGGTTAATTTCAAAAAGGTGTTGTATTTCCCAAATAGCAAATAATAGTATATTAAGATACTAGTTTTAAAAGACCATATTTTATCGCACGAGCACGAAATTAGGAAACGACCCGCTTGCGGGGAGTTTCCTAACGTGCGAGTGCGCTAAATGTCGTAAAACGTGTGTTTTGTACTATTTTTTCTATTTTGCACGTTTTTTAATGAAAAATATTAATTTATTCAATTCGCCATCAAAAGTTGGACGTCCACCTTGTCACTTTTGACGTCTGTATTATTAGGAATCCCATTCAAGACGATGTCGAAATTTTTGCTAGTGAGCCTTGACGTTGAACAATTTTGTTAATATCATAGTAATCAGCCAACAAAAGTAGTGTCGAAAAGAGCTTCTTTTCGACACTATTTTGCGTATCGAAAAGACTTCTTTATGATACCAAAACAGAAAAAAAAATATTTACGTGTTCTTTACTTTTCTATTCAGAATTAATATACTTTTCTTCTAACAACCAGCTATACCTTTAAATTATTAAAAATACAGATCTGCTAAGTATTTGCAGAGATTTTGTAATCGTGTACGACAGCAATGCATTCAAAGAAAGCGCTTTTATTTTTGATCCACCCTTTAACATTTCATTATGCTGACGCTGCTGACGTTCTATTTGTATTGTGACCTTTTGATTTCAATTTACACCAATTTTTGACCCTTTAAGATATTTCATTACGCTGAAGTTCCATTAATATTTATCACCTTTTGACTTCAATTCGCACCAATTTTCGCATATTAATGAACTTATGCACTTCTACTTAAATGGTGTGGTATATAATGAAACAGATTGATTTAGCCAGTTGTCATGTTTTTGTTTTATTCAATTTTCAAATTACAGGCAATTAAATGCAATTAACCTTTTAATTATATGATATTATACCAAAACCAATTTTACTGTACAAATGATGTATTCAAACAGGTATTTTACTGCTGATATTTTACTTTATAGTATACCTACTACAGCGAAACAGAATGGCAAATAATGAAAAAAAGAGTCCAGAATTCAATAGAGTAAAGTTAAAAGTGCTAAATTCTACACAGCAAGCAAGTGATTCTGATGCAAGTGGAGAAACAAATAGTTTGAGTGGTGATAGCGGTACGGAACAAAATCAAACTTTCCAGAACGAAGCTAGGAAAAAGAGAAATAGGAAGGGTTCGGAATGGGAGATAATGGAGGGCTTAAAAGATGGCCAACGATTTGAAAACAAGCCCAATTTATTCAGTGGATATCTTCATAAGAAAAGAAAGTGGCCTTTGAAGGGTTGGCATAAGGTAATATTTAAAAAAAAATCTTTAATTGTATTTATTTAAGGCTTTGCACTTAGAGTCAATGGACGTACTGTATAAGGTATATATGCTTAATGTAGATTGGAGACAAATAATGCAATGTGTAATGATATGAGTGACTGACGATTATTTTCAGTATTTTACTCACAGGTAATGGTCATGCAGTTATCGACACAAATACGTAATTTTTTTTCTTTTTCAATGTAAATATTAATGATATAAGTGCATTGCTCTAGCAGGTGAAGAGCTATTTTATCTTATAATTTGTATTTGTCAATTCCAATCGAATAATTCCAGACAGTTTAAATCGGTTTGCCTCATTTATGCTTGTTGTACGCTTCCGAAAGTTAACCTTTCGGAATTTAATCAATAATTTTCGCTGGCAAATAAAGTGATATCGTGATCTCAACTAATAAAATTAACGACTAGGAAGTTGGCCAATTTTCAACTTCCTAGATTAAATAATAAACTCGACCTAGTTCGAATTCATTTTGGCATTCATTTGGAATCGGCTGGCTGCTTACTTTGACGATATTCTTTGAGTCAAAATGCATGAGAAAAAAAAAAAAGATTTTTTTTTAATGGAGATCATTAATTTTTGCTAATTTTTAATAATACCTTAATGCAAATTTTCTTCATTTTTGATGATCATGAAAATGAAAGTTAGTTAATTCCTTAGAAGAGTGCTTGGCAGCACCCAAGATTACTGTTAAGGGGATAGTAAAAAATGCCAACAGCTACATACATTAGAGAGAACTAGGGGAACATGTTTAAAATGAAAATCATCGAGCAATTTTTTTACTGTACATAACCGGCCACCCAATTTCTAATATCTCAAAAATTGTACTCCGGAGAATTAAGATTAATGTTCGTTAACCTCTGAGCCTGGAAAACTGGGCGCTGTGCAGCTCTATGCTGAAATATGTATTTCTTTATTTATCGTCAACATACAACATTATAGTGGAATAAGGTTCTCCAATTTTTTGTATTACCAGAAATATTCTCTTTTGAATTATAAATAATCGTTGAACTCTTGTGCTACTTCCTCATAACATGATCTCATATTTCATCATAGACTTAAAATTGGCTTTGTAGGTTATTTTCAGTACAAGTATTTACATATTAACTTAAGATCCTAATATCTTATCCAGTATAACTTAATTTGAAGCATAGACAACTCAGATCCAAGAGCTGATCTATCGTTACACCCAAAAATTTAGTTTCCTTATTTGCTACATACTGACTATAGTCCATATCCAATAAGCTGACGGTCTGCACAAAGTTAAGCTAGTCTTAACTATATTTATTATTAATTTATCTTGATTTAACTATTTTTGTGTTTTAACTAGGTCACTTTCTCCATTATTCTTAGTTTGGCCTATACAACAACCTGATAATAATAGACTAGTATCGTTACAAAGGGGGCCATCAGTGTGGTATTGCCAGGTTTACGTTTTCCCTAACTTAAGGAAATCTCGCACAATCTGGCAACATTGCCAGTTGTCTGGGTGGTAAGGGAGTTTCACGTTTTACTTTTGAACCTGTCACGGTATATCGAAATATTACCACGCAAGCTTCCAGGAATTCTACCGTCTTCCAGGAATCGAGAAGAATCTACATCTCTAGAATTATTCACGACCTTCGCACTGACTATATAAGCACGATGACGCAGAGACTAGAGACACAGCGCGTGCAGTTAATTGAAGTGAAATAAGTGAATAATCATATTGCATACATTGTACGGGCTTCGTTAGAGCCTAGTTATAATTGAATTTAATGAGTCTTGTAACTTTTGTGAATAAATAAAGTTGATTTGTTCAAAGAAGAGTCTCACGTATCAAAAGGAACCCAGTGGTATAACATTTTTGTATCAGCAGCGGAATAAGTGAGTGAAGAATTTGGCTGTTAATGGTGAAAACAATATGGGCTGAAAAAATTGACGTAGAATTAAACAAGTTGATGTCTTTGTTTATGGATAACCTGGAAAGCGACGAACCAAGGAAAAACAAGGAGAAGAAGATCGGATAAATAAAAAAAATCAGGACGAACGGGACCAGCTTGCTAAGCTTTTCAACAAACAGCAGGACACCTTTCAGCACATTCTATGGCAGAAAGAAAAGAAAAATACAGGTAGCAATTGTAGCTGTTTGAGATGAGTTCCAACAACAGATAGTTACAGGTACCGACCGAGTACAACAGGAAATGACGAGTTAGCAGTGCAGAAAGTCAAGAGGTTTGATGTTCCGATGGCCTCTGTAGTTCGTTCTCAGCTTAAACTACTAATTATTGAAAACGAAACTTCCTGGATCGTGTATAAACGACAATTCGAAGCCGCAGTAGATACCAGCTGTTGGAATAATAAAGAAAACGCGGCCGCTTTAGTGTTGGCTCTAAGAGGAAAATCACTCAAGATCCTTCAAAACATACCTGAAGGCAAGCAGAACGATTATGCTTCAGTAGTTGGTGCATTGGAATTGAGATACGGAAGTAAGTGTCTCAATCATGTTTATCAGAGCCAACTAAAAGGCCGAGTGCAAGGATTAGATTAGCTTAACCAGAAGCTCCCGAGAGTTTTGTCAACCAGATTGCCATCCAAAGCTTCATAGATGGGATTAACGATATCGAGCTACAGCAAGCTTTTAGACTAGGAAGATTCCGAGATCTAGCTGATGCTGCGCTTAGCTTAGAATTTGAAGCTGCGACAAATGCGGCGTTAAGAAGCGGAACAGTGAAGCTAGTCGACGAAGATAATGTAAACCTCTTACATAAATTGGACAATATAGAGGTCAAGCTTGAAACATGTGTAGCGCCCAGGATTCAAAACAGAGGCAGAACTATGACTAAGTGTTATAACTGCGGTCGCTAGGGACATTTTAGCAGGAACTGTAGGTGGCGTTCAAGGAAAAACATAATTCGGGAGTAGGAAAACTATGAGGCGCCAGTGTACACTGGTAAGAGAATTCTCAACCCCAAGATTGAAGATCTCTACGATTAAAAGGAACAGTGAAAGCCTCGTTGCCCAGGAAACTTTGAACAGCAAGAAGTATCATTTTACCATCGGCACAGGTGCAACAAGATGGGTAGTGTGCCTCGACATGGTGAAGAAGACTTCCGTCGAAATGTTGAATAGTTATCTATGGAGTAACTAGCATCATTATTGGAATCGGAAGCACATAATTGGCGGTAGAAGCTATTGTTGCAGAAATTGTGAACAAATTTATTTTGGGCTTGGACGTCATTGAAAAATTTTACATCACTAGATTTTACGAGTGGGCCACGAAGAAATATTTTTCTTAACTCCAATAGAGAAAATATTTAAAATGAGACTTGTGGAAATAGATATCTGATGGCCATTTTAAATGAACAACGTGATGGAGTGAGGCTCCAAATAGAGACAGACGAGATGGGGCATTAATAGCAATATCGCAAAACAACAAGAAGTGCACCAGAAGATCCAGGAAATGTTGAAAGATAACGCAATAGAAGAATCCTGTTGTCCATGGTCATAATCGGCAGTTTTGGTTACCAAGAAGGATGGTTCAACGAAGTTTTGTATCGATCACAGAAGAATCAATTACATCAGGAAAAAGGCCAGTTACCCCCTACAGAGAATTGATGGCATCTTAAACACCCTTGCCGGATCCAAGTGATTTTCGACTCTAGACCTGAAGAATGGACATTGTCACGTAGAGCTTCATAAAAGCCAATCAAGGTCATGCCATTTGGTTTATGTAATGTGCCTGCTACATTTCAACGACTGATGGACTAACTTGGGAAACTTGTTTGGTGTACCTCGATAATGTCATGATAATAGGAAAGGATTTCGAGGGACATAGAGTCGAATCTCAGAGAAGTTTTTGGGATTAAGGAATGCCAATCTTCAGCTAAATTGCAAGAAGTGTGTTCTGTTTGAAGAGAAGGTAAATTTCATTGGACATCTAAGTTGGGGCTTGGAACCGTCGGCAAAATGCACTACACATTTCTGTCCACAATACCGAAACAGAATGTTGTCTCGGCAAAAGGAATTGAAACTGATCCAGACAAAGTTACGGCAGTGCAGGATTGACCTAGACCAAGGAACAAAATAGAGGTGCGAATTCCACTTAGGGATTTTATATATTAGTATAGATTATTTTATCTCCCTTTGTTATGAGATCTATATATCATTATAAAAGTCTAAGGTTGTCATGTCTAGGGCTATATTTCTGACATACACGCGGGTTGGAGACAGGCCAAGAAAAAGATTCATTAACTTCATTTAAGGTTTTTTTAAATTAATATGTGTTTCAAATAAACATTTGCCAAAGGACCTCGAAAAGCCTTTTGGTACATGGCCTTCATTATATAACATTTTCAGAGTTTGTACTTTTTGACGTCCTGATCACAAGTTCTCATGGGCCAAAAATCTATCGACTAATTTTCGAGATATCATGCTTCTTTCTAAATTGGGATTTTGAGCTTAATTTTACTTTTTCGTGTTTTTTTTTTGTTGCCTTGAAATATAAGTAGAATTTTGAAGCGGAAGTCAGTTGAAGCATTTTTGGGGGAAAAATGATACATAATTGCTTAGGCATAAGAACTGCAAAAATATGCGATCTACCGTAGAACATATTTCAGGAAAAAAAAAATGATTTTGTTGTTTTCGATTTTATTGTGCATAACGGAAATGCTATTAAATGTTCTTTTTTCGTAGTTATTAATAATAAGACTAACGACCCCAAACATTATTTTTTAAAAGTTTCAGGAATTATACTTTAATTCAGAAAAGTGTGTCTCGTAGTAGAGAGATTGAAGAATACTACAAATTAGGTAGCCAAAAATATTAACGTCAGCGTTTTGTAAATTAGCCAGTATTGAATAATATATTAGACTGTTTAATATTTGTTTTTGTCTAATAATTGTATGTTTACTTTTAACTATTATTATTTATATTAATAATAATTGAGCAAATAAAAATTTTTTAAGGTACTGAATACAACTTTTTAAATTAGTTTTATAGCAACATATGATGATTAAAGTAACCTATAGATCATATTTACACTGCTTAATATCTTTTTGTAAATTAATTTTGTGCTTATTTTATAATTGATCAAATCCAGACGTTACATAGTACTGCATACATACATAATTACCAATATTTCAAAATGATTTTTAGGGAAATATGTGACTAACCATGTGCAATATGTCGCACTAAGTATATAATAATTGTATACGACCCAATTAAATTCCTAAATTGTAATTCTTTAATCAGACTTCCTTTTATATTATCATGACTTGCATTGTATACATTATTTCTGTTAACGAGCATACTTCAAATTAACATGACGAGAAATTAGTGTTACCTATACCACTCAAACATTGTATTATTTTCACTTACATTTGCACATTATTATTTTGTAAAATTTTCCCTGCTGGTCAGAAATGTTTAAAAGCATAAATAAATAAATAAATACCCTGATGATAAATAGTGTTAGAGGTGTGTATCTTAGAGTATATATTTTTTTTCTTTAATCTAAGGTGTCTATGGTATCGAGGAGTGAATTGAATTGCTACGTACAGATGTTCTGAACAACTTTTTGCCATCATTTAACACATTCTCACAAACATGCCTGCACATTTCAATCCTACGAAGTTTCTTGGGAGTGACAGGATTTCTTTTAGAAAAGCATTGTGCATGGAAATTCAGTTATATTGCAACTTTTAATTTGAGTAGTTTAGAAAAAATTGCTGATTTTTCATATGTTAACTGCTAACACAAGCAATAATAATTTAAACTATTGGTTATCTTAATAAATTTGAATTCCTTAATTTATCGAAATTGTTAAAACTAATGCGCTAACTTAGTTTCCGTATTTGATTTATTTGCTAAAGGAATGTTTTCTGTTTGCAGCGTTATTTTATTCTTGAGAGGGGCATTTTGATATATGGCAAAAATCCAGTAGATATAAAAAAAGGTAAAATTCATGGTACCCTTGATATTGGCCTCTCTGTGATTACAACGAAATTTTGCCTACGCCGTATTGATATTGATGCCGAAGAGTTTATTTACCATCTTAAAGCGAAAACAGATGAAATATTCGGGGGTTGGGTGCAACAGCTTACTGCACATCGACTTTATCGTCAGCATATTATTACATATGGTACTAATGTAGGAAGTTTATTTTCTTCTGCGGATGGAGTGCATGGTAAGTATATTAATATTGGTTTATTCATTAATTATCAATTTTTGTTTTTATTATCTTTATATCGGGTTACGGGACCATTTTCTGCCAAAATAACAACACTTTTTAACATGCAATTGTGGTCATTAAATTCGGAATAATTTTTTATGTAAATGATGCTTTTGGCACGTGATTTAAACTAATTTATGTTAACATTTTAAAAGGTGATATGAAGGTGATGTTGGACGCGTTTGGCGGGAAATTTCCGCTATATGTTGATAGGTCAGCTGACCTACCAAATTTAACACATGTACTTTTAATGGAACGGAATGTTTACGGTGTCTTTAAAGGATGTTCCAGTGCTGTTAAGTCCACTAAAGCAGGCAATTTATAATTATTATCTTTAACAAACACTCAACTTTTAAGCAATTAAGAAATCATCAAACTATATGGCGTGTTATTCATATATTTTTAAATTGTCACTCTGCATTATATGGTTTATTGAAATGTGAACTATAAAAAGATACTAAATGGGGACCTTACCAATGTTTCAGATGATTAATTTAAAAGCATTAGGTTTTTTCATATAAATAACTGATTTTGGTATAATCTATTATTAATATGACAGAAACTTAAATTTAGATTGGTTTCATCATCCAGGATAGCGTAATAGCCGTTTAATATTAAAACAAAGTTGGACATTGTATGACAATATTTTTAATTACAATTAGTATAAAAATAGAAAAAAATATGTGGTTGCTCCACCATTATTTTTGATATCAGAAGTAAGTCTTGTGTACCTACTAAACTTTCATTTAACCGATTTCGTAGTAATTTTAGACATTAATTTTATACAAGGAAATGCAAAAACTGAATTGGTGATTTTCACTTTGCTATTTCTAATGGAATACCCTGTATATTTTAATGCGATCGGGAAGCTCAATTCTTTCTTTTTCTACAGATACCTGCTCACGTGCATCTATCTTGAGTAATTTAGGAAACGGTCCTTAAAAATATTACTCTTAACAGGCACATATATTCTATCTTGCATTAATATACAAGAAATATCGATGACGGTGATGCAAGTTTTTGAAATCGAGTATTTGTAAATAAAATAACCTACTTGAGTCAAACCATTTAAATACGCTCGTAAACCGCCCACACACAATTATCATCTGTTTGCACAGTGTTAACATCGTCTGTTCAGTTGCTAATGCTGCATTATCAGATCATGGAGCTCTTGTTATTAGCATTTCGAACATTAATGCATCTACTAGCTCCAGGGATAGGTGCGGCAGAATTTTTGGCAGAAGGAATTATGATATATTTTACCAATTGTGCATGTTGAGATAATGTGGTTATGCCTCAAAACCCTATAAGTGTATTTCATGTAATTGTGACTGATTTCTTCAATAATTATTTTCCAATAAATACAAATAAAATCAAATAAATACAAATAAAATCTTAAAAATTCTGGTTTACGAAAGATCTTAATACTTTTGCACGAATGCTTTGGTCCCTAGCTAGAATAAGAAAATTTACAAAAAATTCAAATTCCACCTAATCGAAAAATTATATGACTGACTGGAGAAACAGTTTCCAGTTAGTTCTTTTAATAATGAATCCCTGCATATTTTAAGTAAGGATACTTACTATTTTTACAAAAAATTTCATATTATTCTTGTGACATGCATTCCTATAGCCACCGAGCATTCGTATAGTTAATGGTCGGGCTATAGCGCTGTATTACTTATTACATTACATTTTTGTTGTTCAGCTTTGTCAATGAGATTTGTATCTTCAGAAAATAAAGCACATTTTGAATTTGAATTTGATTCCGATTATTCACAATAATTATTTTAGTAGATTCGCTCGCTTTACTGCAAATTTAGCAGTAGTGATAAGCAGATATATTTGTCGACGATGACTCTAACTGGTCGCCTGTGGCATTGCTGATAATCTTTCGAAAACCCTTCATCCATCTGTGACTCGGAATTCATTTTATTCTGTATTTACATTTATTTAAAATTTAGACGTTTCGACTTCAAAATAAACTTCATCAGTGACAATCTACAATGGTTATTGGCCATATTCCGGTCAATAAATGTTTCACCACTATGTAAATTATCTAGATTCTTAAAATATAGTTCTAAATAAACAAAACTAATATCTACATTAAAGGTTTCTGGGATTTTAGGGAAAAAAAAACATATTATTCTACCAGATAACCATACTCTTATGTCCCTAGACGTAGTATTACTTTGTATCAATTCACCTTGCCTTAAGAACAATAAGAAAAAAATGGGACCAAATTAAAAAATTGACAGGTATCCATCCCCCTTGAAGCATTTCTAGAAGCAGTAGCGCTATTTTTAACGTCCACCTATTGCATATATAAAGAAACATTTTATAGGCAAATTGAAGGATGCCCAGTGGGTTCTTCCAACTCAAGTGCAATAGCAAACATGGTGTTGGAAGAGCTGGAAAATATTCTCATTTCCCAACTGGATTTTAAATTTCCATTATTTTTCCGATACTTGCATGATTTTATTTGTACTGTGCCGAGAGATAAATGCGATTATTGTATTAAACTCGTTTAATAGTTTTCATAAAAAATTACAATTTACTTTGGATGAACATATTAACAAAGTAAATTTTTTGAATAAGCAGATATGTTTGTCGGCCATGCCAAAATGGCGCCGAGTGATAAACAGCTGTCTGACGACGGACGGCGACGATCCGGAAAATAGTATATTATTTTATATGGAGGAAAAGTAACTTTTCCTCCAAATAAAATATGCTGTTTTTTCTTCAAATGTCGACAAATTAATGCAAAAAGTCTCTTTTTAATAGTAATAATAATTATTATTAAAGATAAGTGGGTTCGCAAGGCGGCTTAGACCGGTGCGGTGTCGGTGAATAGGCTCAGGTTGTTGCTATAGTAATGTAACATAAAGCTGTCAGTGGACTGTCAACAATAAATATATTTTTAAAATTGCGTTTTCGATTGCGTTTTAATTCCGTATTGATAAGCAGTTATTGAGTAAATATTTCGATTAAATAATAACCAATTTGTTCCTAAATTAGTGATTTTTAGAAATGCAGTTACACATTGAGTGATAAATACAAATTTTAGTTTAATAACTCTTGAGTTGTTGACGCTTATTTTGATGTTTGCTTGTATTGCATCTATGTTGCTATGATAACACTTTTACCTCCGCCGGCGGAAAAGTGAAAAGTAAAGCTCCGGCGGAGGAAAAACGAAACTTCACTGCCGCCTACACAGTCGAGTAATGACGGATTTACTGACGTTTGAAGAAAAAATATATTTTGCATGTCATAAAACCCGACAGTGTACAAGTATGGTTTGTGTAAACTGTGGAAATATTTTCCACAAGTCGTGTGCTGAAAGAGATTTTGCAGGAAAAATCAGGATCATTGATTCAACGAGATTAGTGCGTTGTGATGATCTCCTAACCTCAACCGGCCCAGGATGTGTGGAAGTCTTCAGGATGCTGGTAAAAGAACTACAAGATAAAAATAGGTTTCTGGAGGAAAACACAGAACTGCTTAAAGAAAAAATCAGGTATCTGGAAGAAAATCAAGAAAAAAACAAAAGCTGGCAATAAGAAAAACGCGGGAAACGCTCAAATAAATGGCAACATTTCTCCGGAATACGGATGAAGTTAGCAGCATAGTTGTTACGCCCGAAAATCGGTCAAATGGTGCAGAAAATGTTGACGTTGTCACTGTTGAAGTTGACAGTGTTGAAACAAAAACACAAAAAACAGGCGATGATGACACGACAGAAAATGAAATAGTCAATAACGGCGAACAGGAACAGGATGAAAGTAAAATGGAAAAAGTGGACAAAATAGCGGAAAACGCGCACGAAAACCCTACATTTGGGTGGAAGCTTGTCCAGAGAAAACGTAAAGGCAAACGGCCAGAACCTATAAAGGGAACATGCCAAAATGTTTCACAGTTATCGGTAGCCGCCTCGAAACAACTGACCTGGATTTTAATCCCAGGTTTTGTTCCGTTCCGAGCACGACACCAGAAGCAATCATGGACTATCTGAACAACAAGGGAATTAAGGATTCCACTTGCTACAAAATGCGGATAAAAAAATACAAAGACAGAAGTCCCTTCAAGCTTGCAGTACCAGTAACTAAGCGTAATGAGGCAATGCCACCCGATTTGTGGCGGGAAGGTATTGCAATAAATCATTTTCTGAACCTTCAACGCATGGGAACTTCGCAGGTTTATCAAACCTAGAAACTTTAATCAGCTTGTTTCACATCAATATTTAATCATTTGGAAATAAAGTTAGTCTACTTGAGGGATTCTTCGAAGAAAGGGTCGTTAATATTGTCTGTATAAATGAACACTGGCTTAGTTCTGATGAAATAGAGCTAATACGTTGTTGGAAAATATATGAAAGCGGCAGCATTCTGTAGGGATCGAGGCAGAGATGGTGCTCAATGGGGTGGTTCAGCGATTTTCCTGGATCCATGTTTAGAATACTCAGCTTTGATTGGTGTGGATGCACTGGTTGTGGAGAAAACTATCGAATTATGCGGAGTTTTTATATATATAAAAAAAAATCTATATTTTGAATCTATATAGGCAACTTTGACACCTTCTTACAAGTTCTTGAGGGTGCGTTGAGCCAAATTGGCTGTCATAATAAACTAGTATTATCTGGAGACTTCAATGTCCATTTTGGCACTGAGAGCAGGGAGTGTAGAGACCTATGTTGGTTATTGGAATCATTTTATCTTGGGAACCTTATGCTACATTAAAACTAACATCACTCTTTATACAACGCATGACTCTATACATAACCACGATACTCGAAATAAACAAAATCTTGTTTTGAACTGTTGGAGGTTAAAACGTTGCCAGGATGGGACTAATCATCTTCTACATCAAAATACCTGAAAACATAAAAAAGCCACCGATAATAGCATTTAAAAGTAAATTAAAGAGTTTTCTTCTGAGTGGTGCATATTACCAATACCTCCTACCGGCGAATGAATTTTTGTCTCATAATTGGTAGTCCTTGATTATTTTAACTGAATTTGAATTTGTTGCTTCGGTGTTTCTGTTTTTAGGGTATAATTGTTCTGTAATATATTTGACATTTTAAGTTAAATTTGTGACCCTTGTAAAATTATGTTTTTGATTATTTTAAAATAATTTAAGTGTTTTTAATGTGTAAGGTTTTAGGTTAGATGAGACTTTATATGTAATTTTTACATGAATAAACAATTTGAAATTGAATAAAATATTACACTACATCACATACGTAAACTATCATTCCCAACACTCTTATGACACAAAAAAATCCGTGATAATAGGTTTAGCTGACAGCTCTCGATTTAAGTGACCCTATTCTCTCAAAATAAGGCAGTAAAAAACAGTTATCTGCACACTCTGCTTTCAGTTTTGCTGGGGTAACATTGAATGAGCTACGTGATATCATAAACTCTAAACTAAAAAATAAAACAAGCAGGAACCCTTATGGCCTAAGCGTTTCTTTAATTAAATCTATTAAGAATTATAAGCTTTAACTAAATTAATAAATCTTTGTTTTGGGGAGTCAGTATTTCCCTTTTCTAGATGCTCTCAAGGAGGCTGTAGTACAACTGTCTTCTGTGACCTAAGTAAGGCATTCGACTGTGTCTCTCATGACTTGCTTTTAAAAAAACTTCAGCAATACAACTTCGATAACTCTAGCCTATCTTTGATTAAGAGCTATCTTATGGATAGAACTCAGAGAGTCAAAGTGAATGTGGTTGAGTCTGCGAGAGGTAGTGTAACTGTGGGCGTTCCCCAAGGATTGGTCCTTGGACCACTGCTCTTTTTAATTTATATTAACGATTTGCCAGGTTATCTACATCACAGTACACTCTTTTTGGAGATACTACCATAATTAATAAGCATGCAAATCTGGAGGAGGCTAAAGCAAAGTCGGGGGAGGCACAGGAGATGGCTGAAGCATGGTCTGGTTCAAACTTATTTTTCCTTAATGTGGACAAAACTCAGTCCATGATTTTTTCCACACAGGCAATACCAGAGACTGACTTGGTAACCTCTGTAAAGTTCTTGGGGCTCGTCCTGGACTTCAGACTTCGGTGGGATGCACACACAGACCAGCTCTCTACAAAGCTTAGCAAAAATATTTATATCCTGCGTAACCTGCGTGAGTGTGTGTCTCAGGCTGTCCTCCGACTGGCGTATTTCTCTCTCTGCCATTCGCACATTTCTTACGCAATATTTGCTTGGGGACATGGTGCGGGGGCGGAGACGGTTTTCCGTCTTCAAAGGAGAGCAGTTAGGGTGATTACGGGTCTGGGATATAGAGATGATTGTCGGGAAGCTTTTAGACAAATTAAAATACTAACATTGCCATCACTTTTTATCTTGGAAACCTTATGCTACATTAAAACTAACATCACTCTTTATACAACGCATGACTTTATACATAACCATGATACTCGAAATAAACAAAATCTTGTTTTGAACTGTTGGAGGTTAAAACGTTGCCAGGATGGGACTAATCATCTTCTACATCAAAATACCTGAAAACATAAAAGAGCTACCGATAATAGCATTTAAAAGTAAATTAAAGAGTTTTCTTCTGAGTGGTGCATATTACCAATACCTCCTACCGGCGAATGAATTTTTGTCTCATAATTGGTAGTCCTTGATTATTTTAACTGAATTTGAATTTGTTGCTTCGGTGTTTCTGTTTTTAGGGTATAATTGTTCTGTAATATATATGACATTTTAAATTAAATTTGTGACCCTTGTTAAATTATGTTTTTGATTATTTTAAAATAATTTAAGTGTTTTTAATGTGTAAGGTTTTAGGTTAGATGAGACTTTATATGTAATTTTTACATGAATAAACAATTTGAAATTGAATAAAATATTACACTACATCACATACGTAAACTATCATTCCCAACACTCTTATGACACAAAAAATCCGTGATAATAGGTTTAGCTGACAGAGCTCTCGATTTAAGTGACCCTATTCTCTCAAAATAAGGCAGTAAAAAACAGTTATCTTGTTAAAGAGCAATGACCTTGATAAATTGATACACAAATTATTTATTTCATGGAAACATAAACTTAACAATAATAACAACAACCCTACACAACAAAGTAACACAAAAAAGGCAGACACTTACTTGGCCCAACTGTACATACAAAATCTATTTGGAAGGATTTCAAAGTCTATTTAAACGATATAATATATGTGTATGTCATAAGGGTAATAATCTCTTACAAAAACATTTCACTCGTCTAAAAAGCATAACTCCCAAAAAGCGAAGGACTCATACCGTCTATGAGATCACTTGCAATGAATGCCCTCCGTAATGCATATATTGGACAGACAATATAATACCTGAAAAGCCGTCTCAACTGAGATTGACATGATAAAAAAAATGGCAGTTACTAAACAAGAAAGTCAAACTAAGTGTACTTCCAATTTCTCAGAAACAAAAATTTTAGCGACCGAACATAATCAAAAAAGCAGGGAAATTTTGGAAATGATACACATAAAGAACAATAATTTAATTTAATAAACGATAAAGCAGGTATAACTAAGGAAAATAACCGAAATTAAATATATATTCTGTTTTATCATGACGCTATTTTTCTGACTGGCTATTTTGTCGAGGCTCTTCTGTCGGCTGGCTAATTTGTCGCGGCTATTCTGTCGGCTAGCTATTTTGTCGGGACCGGTTAACGGGGTTATCTTAGTGGATAGATTGAGAAGTCCTTGGGAAACCTGCAACAATAAAACTACTGTTATTAGTGGTCTTGAAATTTGTGTAGCTCTTTGCAGTCCACGCAAGTTTTGGATTAAACATTTTGTTCTTTAATAACTTCTGTTATTATCGAACTATTATACTTGGACTGTTAGACCACCCTGAATATAAAAAGTGAAAAGGCCAGGTCCAAACGATTCCTTTTAATATTTATTTTTTTTATAAAGACGTGATGGTTTATTTTGTATATTATCTTACTAAATTGGGTATCCCTATAGATTGATATTTGGTTGGTAATGTGTTTTTAATCTTACTCCTATGTTTTCAGGGCTTTCTAGGGCTGCCGATATTACATCTAAAGATGGTACTCTAACTAGAAACATAAAAGGAATTTCTAGTAATGCTGGTCGTCTAGGGTTATGGGTGCAAGAATCAGTATCGACTATAGAAAAATGTCAAAGAAACTCTTTCGAAACGGAACGAAACCTAGAAAAAATGAATTCGTTGTTACAACAAATTGAAAATTCCATTACTTTGGAGGTGAGTTACATTATGCTTGCTAGTTATGATCAAATCAGTTATTCTTTTCATCCAATTTTTAGGTTCAGTATAAATATTAAATATGTTATATGTGGCAGAATTAGTTTATCTTTAGCTATAAGTAATATATTTCTCTACAAGTTAAGCTTTGATGTGTAAACATCTTACGCGGCGGTATGAGAGTAAATCTCGGGAAAATGGACGGAAGTGTGAAAGGGGACATCATAACCATGTGGTGCAGTCTACTTCAGCGTTTCCTTGTCAAACGTCTTCTTTCTAACGCCAGAATATAGGCAACCAATTCCAAATAAGTGGTCGCCTATATTCAGGCATCTCGCGGCCTAAGGTAACATTAGATTTTCATGTCGATGATGTAGGATATGTTTACAAATGACTGTCTCGAGTACTAGCAGAGTCGCTTAATTTTTTTTATTTAGTGTTTTATTACCTTAATACATGTGCCATTTCTGCAGATTCGGACCTAATATTTATAACAATTTGTATTTCGTTAAGTATGTGTTCTTCCAATATTAATTTTTTATCCTTTTTTGTATAGCCTATCCTCTGTTATTTATAAACCACTTTTTTCTTCTCAGCTACAATTAGATACTTCTTTGATAGCTTTCTCAATGACTGATCTGACTGAAGTTTATTTAGTCATTGAAGCATTAATGCTTAATTCAGAATTAAATGCGATTTTGTTTATACCATTCTTATTATTTTACTTGAAATAATATACAACCTACATTGTATTTAATGATATTGCTTTTACGACGCTTGTGTATTGCACTGTTGCTAAATATGTAATTTTTTCCATCAGAACGTTGAAGCTACGCCTCCAAATATTAAAAAAGATAGAAGAAAATTTGGTTTGAGGAAAAAGAAAGCGAAAACTAATAGCGTTGATCTTAGTATACAATTCAATAAATCGGCAGCTGTGATTGAAACTGATAATGTATCCCCTTTATCCGTAAGTATTCTGTTATGGATCACCTTATGAATTACCACTATAAGGGTGCGAAAGTTGCACATTATTTATACACGATTATATATTACAGGCGAACTCTTTTTCCATGCTTTCTACGTCGCACCAACATATAAATACTTTATTTACATCTTTACCAGTACCTATACAAGCCGCAAGTGATTCGCTTACTTCTGACAGCTATAGCAACTCTGATGCTATTTCATTGCCCGCTGATGGACAGCTTAAAGAAGAATTTCTTAGTTTGGGAAAAACAGGTAAATTATATTATATCGTCTTGTATGCGTCGGATGTTAAGAATTTTTCGAAATAATGACGATTTTATGAAAAAAAACATGGGTAAGGCGTCTGGACTAAAATAATCGCTTCCTAATTTAAACACTCATTTTAACCATTATAACTATGGAGATGATAGGAAGTTAATTAAAGTGTAATGAAGTTAGTTGGAACAACATAAAAGTTATAATTCTGCCTCCAGTTGACATCATTGCAACATAGACAGTGTTAGAAATGTAAAATTGCATCTCATTGGATATAAGAAGGGTGATCCGGAGGGTCGGTCAAAATTTTCGATCTATTTTACTTCTTTTAACTCAGCATTATTACATATTGTGAAGAAATTAGTTGGCAGAATGTTGAACATTTTAAATATGCATAGCATTCTCCCAAATGAGCAATTTGGATTAGAGCTATTCAAAAGCACAACCTAAACCGTGTTTCCTTTTCTGCAAGGTATGTGCATGAATATAAATGGTAGGGAGGCTTCTACTGCGTTTTTTCGTCATTTCACAAAGGTTTTTGACTGAGTGCGTCACAAGATACTGCTGCTCGATGCTTACCGTGTGGTACCTCTCTAAATATTAGAACGCTCGCTTGAAGTACCGACGTGTTTTTAATTCGCCCTGTCCTTAAAAGGTGTTTTTTTTTTGTTTATACCAGTGAACATTTATAATCCCAGATAAACCCACACCAGATGCAAAAGATCGGCAAATTCCTCGCCAGCCAACTTTAACCTTGACGTGGCGGTTATACGCGGCCTGCACCAAATAATCTGGGTATGATTATAGAATTGTTCTTCAAAATTAAAATAGTTGGTCTGCACCCATTAAATGAAAACGTGTTTTGCTGGTGGACTGGCTCAGGAAAAATTAAAATTTGCAATAGCCATTCACTTTCTTTTTTTCCCAACAGGCAGTCATAGAAATCTTGTGTTATTATGGCTGCACTGACATTTTTACAGAAATTCCCCTAATACGCTTTAATGTATGCCGATTTAAGGTTATTTTAACATTGAAAATGTTTCTGTTATCCTAATATAGGGCGTCAAATCGTGAAAAAGTACATGCTACATTTGCCACATGACGTCATACGCATGAGAGATCGTGTTAGTTTAGGTTAGTTGTTTATTTAAACTTAAATTTGATCATAAGGGATCGGAATCGGTTCAAATGACTAAAATAATTTGGAACTAACTGAAACTAACCGAAAGTTGATTGAACGACTAACCAAAAATAGCCAAAAGTAACCAAAAGCACCAAAAGGTGTTAAAGCGTATCGGAACAGGTTACAAACATTAAAATAAGTAAAAACTAACCAAAATGACACAAATTTTAAGGACTATCTAAAACTAACCAGAAACATTAAATTTGATTATAACATATCGGAAGCGATTCAAACGACTAAAATAAATTGGAACTAGCTAAAAGTAGCCGAAGGTTGATTGAATAACTAACCAAAAGTAAATAACACCACGGGCTAAAATGTATCGGCATAGATTCAAAATATTAAAGTAATTTAAAACTAACCCAAATTAACCGAATATTGGCGACTAACCTAAACTAACCAAAAACATTAAAATTGGTTATAACGTATCGGAACTGGTTCAAGCAACTTAAATAAATTAAAACTAACTGAAATCAACCGAAAATTGAATGAACGATTAACCAAAACTAACCAAAAGTATCCAAAAGCACTAAAAAGGGCTAAAACGTATAGGTACAGATTAAAAATATTAAAGTAAGTTAAAATTAACCGAAGTTTGGCGACTAACTTAAATTGACTTAAAACATTTAAACTGGTTATAACTATGATTAAAATAAATTAATACCAACTGAAATTAACCGAAAGTTGGTTGATCGAGTGACCAAAACTAACCAAAAGCACCAAAACCGGCTAAAAAATCAAAACAGATTAAAACATGAAGGTATGTTGAAATTAACTTAAATTAGCCGAATTTTGGTGACTAACTAAAATTAACCAAAAACATTCAAATTGGTTATAAATTATCGGGACCGGTTTTTGGTTACTTGTGATCAGTTTTGGTTGGTCATTCAATCAGCTTCCGATTAGTGTTAGTCACTTTTAATTTATTTTAGTCATTTAAAGGGATTCCGATACGTATAACCAATTTTAATGTTTTTGGATAACTTTAGTTGGGTTAGTTTGGGTTAGTTTAGTTGGACGCCAAAATTCGGTTAAATTAAGATCGTTTCAACTTACCTTAATATTTTGAATCTGTTCTGAAGTGTTTTAGCCCTTTTTAGTGCTTCTCGTTACTTTTGGTAAGTCATTCAATAAATTTTCGGCTAATATCAGTCAGTTTAAATTTATTTAAACCATTTGAACCAGTTCTGATACGTTATACCCAATTTTAGTGTTTTAGGTTAGTCACCAAAATTCGGTTAATTTGTATTAGTTTTAACTTACTTCCATATTTTTAATCTATTTCGATACGTTTTAGCCGGTTTTGGTGCTTTTATTCAGTTTTGATTAGGCATTCAATCAATATTCGGTTACTTTCAGCCAGTTCCAATTTATTTTAGTCCCTTGAACAGGTTCCGATACGTTATAACCAGTTTAAATGATTTTGGTTAATTTTAGTTAGTCGCCAAAATTTGGTTAATTTGGGTTAGTTATTTATTTTAATACCTTTAATCAGTTTCGATACGTTTAGCCCTTTTTGGTGTTTATAGTTACTTTTGTATAGTCATTCAATCAGCTTTCGGTTAGTTTTAGTTAGTTTTAATTTATTTCAGTCATTTGAACCGGATCCGATACTTTATAACCAATTTTAATGTGTTGGTTAATTTTAGTTAGTCGCTAAAATTTGGTTAATTTGGGTTAGTTACTTATTTTAATACCTTTAATCAGTTCCGATACGTTTTGGCCCTTTTTGATGTTTATGGCTACTTTTGATTAGTTTTGGTTAGTCATTGAATCAGCTTTCAGTTGGTTTTAATTTATTTCAGTCATTTGAACCGGATCCGATACGTTATAACCAATTTTAATGTTTTGGTTAATTGTAGTTAGTCGCCAAAATTCGGATAATTATAGTTAGTTTCAACTTACCTTAACATATGTTCCAGTATGTTTAGTCCTTTCTGATGCTTTTGGTTAGTCTTGGTTAGTCGTTCAATCAACTGTCAGTTAATTTCAAGTAGTTTTAATTTATTTTAATCATTTTAACCA